>JAMPIV010014931.1:0-283433 GCA_024509875.1 Oreohelix idahoensis | reverse complement strand
GTCAATTGTTTCAGATGAAGATAGCAATTGGCCCACCGCTCTGAACTCAGTGTTTGTTATGTATTGTGTTCAGTCTGGACATAGATTATAGATTAGTTCTGAAATAGGAGGTACAACCTTCTTGTTTCAGGGACTGTGGTCCTAAAGTTATTGAGCAGCACCTGCTCTGAGCTTTGCTGAATCTGGAGGCTGACAGCATACTCCTGGGTCCAGATAGCGACTAGTGAGGTGTCTCCAGAACACAGGGGAGCAATCGAGCAGAGGAGTCTTTTCCTGCCGCCATCACGAAAGTTAAGCCTCTGTGGCCAGTGGAGCTCAACATTATGGGTCCCCTCAAAAATTGACTTTTTAGTAAAAAAGAGGGACAATACCTTGTTTAAATTGACAAGAACTGTGATCTTTTCCCCCATACTATTTCCCAGATAAACAAACACTTGAAGTCATGATGACCAATAACAACATAGCTTAAAAAAACAAAACCAGTATTACCTCATAGTACTACTACACAACTGACACACATAGGATAATATTAATAAAATATGTCACTACAAGGTTCATATTTATAAATTATGTATATATAAATTGTGATTACATTTGATTGTGATTCCTGGTTCACTTTGTAGTTGAATCAGGATATATAATAGTGAAAGTACTTAATACATATATATTTGAAACTTTACCAGTGACTTATTTAAGATAGTCTTATAGAGTGTTACATGTGTGTGAGTGTCACAGTGTTGTCAAGTGTGGTGGAATAAATTAAATTGTTTATCTGTCTGTTGTTGTTGTGACTTACACTTCATCATTTACATAACCCTAGACATTTAACGTAGTCATCACCCTATTCCAGAATAATTCTGACTGAGGTATAATGTGGTAGCAAGTAAGGTTATCTGTAAAACACTACACCTATTAGATACAGATACCTTCACAGCTGATCTCAGTCAGTACACTAAGTCCCCTATAAATATTTATATCATCCCACTTTACCACAAAAATATCCAGTTCAATCTCAGATGGGTTATAATTAGTATAGCCTATATATATATATTGTTTGCAATTCTAAATAATATGAATAATTGCCGATATGGAAAAATGGTATCACATCTGTCAAATCATTGTAAATAGGGCAAATCAAAATTACTAATTTAGCATGTGCTTAAAAAAAACTACCAAACAAACAAAAACGAAAAAAAAAACACACACACACACAAATAATATTCAGGGGAGGGGTGTAAAGGCCTGGTGTTTCCAGTTATATATTTAATTGACTTTCACTTGCCATACGTCGTAACGTTCATAACGAACGTCGGATCTCTCTAAATAAGGAGTTTTACCGTTGCTTATGTCCAAACTGTATGGTGGCTATTCCAATTTAGCATCGTTATAAATTCTTCTGTTTTATTGTCGACCTGTTGGAGACACATATTATAGTCCGTTCACCAATTGATGTTCAAGTTTAAAAATTTTTGTCTAAAAAACTACCTGATGTAATGAATTAATTTTTTGCATGTAGTATATTATCCATGACGGTACAAATATGTTGTTGTTAAGTCAATATCAATTCTGCATTCCTTCTTCTTCTTCTTCGATCCTTAACCACCGACCGTCAAAGCAGTCAGTGGCCATCACGCCTAGTGGCGTCTTGTAGGGCAACAACAAATTGATTCCACTTTGCACGGTCGGTGGCCATCCTTCGTACAGTGCCCCAACTCTGGTTCATTCTTTGCATCTCAGCCTCCACAGTCCTCCGCCAAGTTGTTTTTTGGTCGGCCTCTCTTTCGCTTTCCTTCAGGGGTCCAAAGCATAGCTGTTCTTGTGATGGCATCGGGGTCTCTTCTGAGGACATGACCAACCCAGCTCCAGCGTCTGCCAGCTATGATGGTGTGCATGACGTTACAAATATGTTGTTGTTAAGTCAATATCAATTCTGCATTCCTCAAAAACGTAAATTCCTTTATCTTTCCCGAATCTTACAAGAAGCACGGCTTAAAAATTAAATTGTACAGTATACTACGTCATAAATGTCAAAAGTAGGATCAGAGGCGTATCCATATCTGCTCACCGCATTGGAAACAGCTATAAGTAGTGATACATTTAAATCTGAAACGTGGGGGTAAAAAACTGTATTCAAAACTATATTGTATACGTCACGGTAAATTTTACATGTATACCTGCCCTATTTCTTCGTGTTTTGAAGGAGCATAATTAGAGTAACCTTCATAGTTATAAATTTGCACTTCAAACTCATAATGAATGTAATATTATTCTATATGTTCAGAAAAAAAATATGTTTCAATAATTTCACAATACGCCACTGACTTTGCACTAATGATGTCGCACTATTTCAGCTTTCAACAGCAGATAACTGCGGTGCACGAAATGTCATGATTTCGTTGCACGAAATGTCATGATTTCGTCTTAAAATATATTTTTTTCTATTAAAAAACCATTTATTGCCCGTGCAAAACAACTGTACTGCTGACATGCTAAATTTTAATACCGGTAGGGGAGTGTAATTTTAATATAACCTGATGAATAGATATCTAAATCTAGATACATTTTCTGGAGGCAAAAAATGTTTTCATAACGTCATGAACAATATAATACTACATGCAAAATATAAATTCATTATATCAGGTAGTTTGTTTGAAAACAAATTTCAAAGTTGAAAATCAATTGGTGAACGGACTATAGTACAAGTACACCACAGATTGTCCGTGAACGGACGGCCCTGCATGTCTTTTAATCCGGACAAAATTAAGAGAAGGCGGATGAAACTACGGCTACCAAGAGACTAATTTACTTACTTACTTAGTCGTTCCCCTTCTACCGTGCGGTGTAGAGGTTTGGAAGAGAGAGCGCCAGACTATCCTATCGGCTGTCTTCCTCCTGGCCTGGTTCCATTCTAGTCCTCGATCCTTCAAAGATTGTCTGATGTTGTCCTCCCAGCGGACTCTGGGTCGTCCTCGGGGTCTGGATCCTTGGCTCTTAACTAATTTACATTTACAGTAATTAATAATTTTGTTTCATTGATAATAAGGAGCATACAATAAATCATTTATATTTGTATACCTGTATTTTATTTGATCAGTTAATTTACATTTAATATTATTTTTTATTTGCTCCGTGTATGCCGAAGAGACTAAGATAGAGAAGGCCACCGCACACTCATTCAAGACGATTAATATGAGGTTGTGCATGAGGTTGGCAACCTCATCTTACTTACTTACTTAGTCGTTCCCCTTCTACCGTGAGGTGTAGAGGTTTGGAAGAGAGAGCGCCAGACTATCCTATCGGCTGTCTTCCTCCTGGCCTGGTTCCATTCTAGTCCTCGGTCCTTCAAAGATTGTCTAATGTTGTCCTCCCAGCGGACTCCGGGTCGTCCTAGGGGTCTGGATCCCTGGCTCTTTGTTTCCCATGCTTGTCGTGGTAGCCGATCTTCTCCCATTCTGCAGACATGGCCAAACCATCTTAGTTGAGACTGTTCCACTTGGGTCTGCAGGGGGTGGGATTTAAGGCCTTGACGTATCGTCTGGTTGCGTACCATGTCTCTTCTTGTTACTTCAACCACCTTCCTCAGATACCTCATTTCTAAGGTTTGGATCTGGCTTTTGTGGGTTGTAGTCATTGCCCATGACTCGCATCCATATGTCAAGACGGCAACCTCATCATGTAGAACAAATTGCCATAGAAATCTTCGCTACAGGAGTATGTGAATGCTAGGTTAAGGCTTCCTAGGTAAGAAAAGTAGCCTCATAGCAGAGACTGTTGTAGGGAGTGACGTGTTAAAAATTTCACCCTCCTAGGTCCAGCTTTAAAAAACAAAAAAATTAAGTGGGGTGACCATCTGCCGTCCTCACCGCTTTTGCCTTTCTAACTAAAGAGCACAGTCTGGTATTCATTTACAGCTGGGTAGGACAGAGTGTGGCACTACCACCCGGCAACTTTGCTGCGAGAGACAGAGCGCTCTAACCGCAGAGCTGGTCTGATGCTTCTATGGAACTACTTATTGCCTTATTAAACTGCAGACTGGCCAGGTCTGTCACGGACAGGTTCATCGATGAAAGTAACTCAGTCTCACTCGCTGCAAAATGAGCGTGCTAACAACTTCACTACCGAGGAACGAAAACAGTCCGAGAACTGTGAAGATGCATACTTCTCTGTAATAGTGATTGGCTAATTTTTATCCGTAAATAAATAATACACAAAAGTATTTTTCAGGCACTCGTGAGATATAAAGAAGTAGTTGACGAGAAAATGGAGAAACAACAGAAGTGATAGGCTTACCGGGAATCGAACCCAAGACCTTCCGAGCGATACCACCGGCTAACTACGGGAGCGAATCGTTACTATCCTCTCTGCCAACTGGTACGTTGGACCAATGGGAGTTACGTTGTTGACGTGAGAATGACAGTACAGGTGTAAGCACACGCGATGAACGACTGACGTAAATTTGATAGGTAGTAGGGATAGATTTGGTCCTTCTTGATAGAACAGGCAAAGAGGTAAATAAATGAGAATTAAGGTATGAGAAATAGAGTTCACGAGTGAATAGTTTAAGGGTAGAATCTGTCACTGGATCGAGAAGATACTCTAGTCCAGCCTATCTTTACGACTGTAACTTGTTAAAAGACCATTCTACTCTTCATACAAGTAACGTATATGTTTAACTATACACACACCCACACACACAGTCAGTCATGTGACAACAAGGCACACAAACGTGAAAACTATGGTAAATTGAGTATGGGCTTGGGCTGAGCTAACCAACACAAGTAATTAAGTTTTGTTAAGTTTATTTTCATATAAACTGTTCACAACATCCAACAATAAAATCATAGGTTACAGAATTTGGAAAATAACCCCAATAAGTGCCATCCGCTCTGTTGAGAAAAGATCCCGCAAGAAGTTAAGAACCCCAAAAGGTCAAAGATTAACACTAGGGTATAGAAATATACGATACAGTAAAGAACAAAGTTCCTAGTTAATCTATCCTGTAAAATAACAGTATTAGCAAACAAATCAAGAAGTGGGTACAATGATTATACAAATAATAGAAGAAAATCTACACTCCTCTTTTCTCACATTCTGTCAATCTGTGGCCACATTCAATCTCGCTTACCTACTAGTTGGTTAACAACATCTTGAACATATCACCAGGGTACATGTAATAAAATCCAATGTTGTGCTTCGCCGAAATAAGCCCCAGTTTCTCCACGAATGATTAATCCTCTTATTGGGGAACGCTTACTTTGGTGGTGATTATTGGATATGATAATGTTATGTCCAAGAGTTCAGGTAGCAAAGTAATTACTAAGATTTAGTGTTCACAGGGGACAGTAGTTAGTACTTCCAATAGTTAAATGAAATGTCTGGTGGGTAAATCTTTCTGGATAAATCCAATTGACAACACAATGTCAGTAGTCCGGAACAATGTTATGGTTAGTTATTTCGCCACAGCGGGCTGAAGAAATAAAAAAGGAACAAAATCTGGGTATTATGTCCTTCCAGTTATAATTAATTTGTAGTGTTTATAAGTTTGGACTCTCTCTCTGGATGAAACAAGAGGACCACACAGGTCAACATCGAAGACCCCCCTTTTTTTTTCCTCGCATGAGGTCGCATATTTTTTCCTCGCATGAGGTCGCATTGGCACCCGCCCAAACCCGGCCCTGGTCAAGACCACATGTCCCAACACAAGAAGACCCAATGACAACATGTGTCACTGTAGTGATCTTCTGTGTTCTCACACAAAGGACCTAATGACATCATGAATGTCTTTTTTGTTTCCTCGCATGAGGTCGCATATTTTTTCCTCGCATGAGGTCGCATTGGCACCCGCCCAAACCCGGCCCTGGTCAAGACCACATGTCCCAACACAAGAAGACCCAATGACAACATGTGTCACTGTAGTGATCTTCTGTGTTCTCACACAAAGGACCTAATGACATCATGAATGTCATTGTACTGGTCCCTGTGTCTAGACTTTTTTTTCCTCGCATGAGGTCACATTGGCACTCACCCAAACCCGGCCCTGGTCAAGACCACATGTCCCAACACAAGAAGACCCAATGACAACATGTGTCACTGTAGTGATTGTTGCGTGCATATTTTGACGCACATATTACAAAAATCGATATGGCTATTTAATATGGAAAAGATATAGACATTCATTCATTTGTGTATGAAAATGCTGTCTATGGGGAAAGCGAGATAATCCATGTTTGATTCACACTTTTGATTATAGGAGTAATCGTTCTTGATATTGATCCGGCGTACGGATATTGCTCTTACGTTTGTACTTATTTTTAGGGCCAGAAAATAGATTAATTTGCTTATTATGTTTATGGCCTGAATTCATATGTATTACATATTATTAGTACAAGTAGAATCAGTCCTATATTGTATATTTTGGATGGGTAGGCGGGACTAGATTCTTGTTATTCCGGTCTAGCGGAAGTATGAGTTGTCTTGACAAGTCGTGATGAGTTCCGATGTACCGTGATAATGGCGGGTACGCACTTTTCAAAGGGCTGGTAGATTCTTAAGGAAATATGATTCATGAAGTGGTTTTCTTCTAAAGGAGATGGTATCTCTACTATAGTTTATGTTAGAGACTCTCCTAAGGTACGGTACAATGTATAATTCGGACTCCATGTATTGCCAGACCCTATTTTGATGATCTCATGTCGATTCGACCTAGATGGAACATTGTGCTTCGTATCGCTAGGGTCGTGTTTTGTATCGACAAAGATGACAGACTTTCCTACAGCGGTTATGGCTACGTGAATTAACCTGATCACCGTAGAGCTGTATGGGAACATTTATGAAATCATTTATATACCCATTATAAATTAACTCTGGCTTATATTCTCCTTCCTATGAATGAGTGAACGACAACTCAGGGAGGCGGCCATGTTAGATTTCGGTCATCATATGTTTTGATCACTGCCAAGAGAACAGATTATTTATCCTATTATCGGACAGTGACAGGGAGATCTCAATCTTGCTAGAAACCCCCTCTTTCGTGGTTTCATAATATATGCTACAAACTATGGACGTCAAGTAACTTTAGTTATTTACCGATCTGCCTTCACTGACGCGTTTAGTCAGATAGGGGGATGCGGCCATAATGTATCATGACAATTGAACTTTTGATGTACTGCCCATTATTTCTGAATGTGTCATGACTTCAGATCTGCTATGTATACCTACAAATTGATATGTCAACATACCATGATGTACTCGTATGTCCCAGTGTGTACGTCTGAATAAATTGAGTAAACAAAGATTCCAGCAGTCTGCATTGGTGCCTTGTAGACACAAGTGTATGAGTGGTTATATTGGTCAGCACACGAACAGTACACCATTCGCGGTAATCACACTCTACACTTCTACTTCATACATACACCATCCTGCGTCGGTTGGAGTGACCAAGTTTAGGGCCTGCTTCCCCTGGAGCCTTTGCCTTCCCTAACTCAGGACTAGGGTGAGTTACCCATTTACAGCTGGGTAGACTGGGGCATGCCTGATCTCAACAACACACCACTCTTCCTTACAGAGCATACAGACTGACACTTTACAGAGTGGAAAGAAGAAAAAAACTTTACAGTGGCGAGCCAGATTCCTGGGTCCAGCTTACGCAGTTTTGTGTTGAGAATCACAGTTTACAGCTGAAAGAACATTTGTTTGAACACATCAACACCAGTAGGACAGCTATACAGTCGATGTCAGCTTGACCTGTATTACCGATAGGATGCTGTATCTAGGTCAGCGCTTGTTGACAGTTTTTTCGCTGTACAGACAGTATTACACAGGACAGTGGTATCAAGTGTAGAAAATATCTGGAGCAGTATTGTTGACATTTCTCAACGTACAGAAGAATCACAGTGTTGTTGAACATAAAGTGCATAGTTCATCGTTGGATCTTCATATGCTCAACAGAGAAAAATTGACAGTGTAATAGTTTAAAATTAAATCTATTACTGAATAAAGTGGCAAGTTATTAGTATTAAAATAAACTGTGCCTGCTTTACAACACTATACCTGCAACACATTCCATTCATGATATAAATTATATTGTATGCTATATGCTATTTATGTTTACATGTTATTTGTTATGTGGTAAATTAGTTTATGTTCTGTGTGACTAGTACAAGGTATGCCGAGTGACATTGGTCTGGTACTAGTATTCTATAGGTACACATTTTCTTAATTGGAAATTTGTTAGCAACAATTTGCTGCTATTTCTGTTAGTTGTGATGAGGTGTTCTTTTCTTCGTTGTTTTTGTTAATAATTTTGTGTTCCTTAGTTTTGTTTGATTTGTTTGCATTTGTTGGTCTAATCTTTTCTATTTTTGATTTCTTTACACCCTTATGTTTATACACTGTGGCGTTATTTGTCTTGTTATCTTATTGCAGTTATCATCACGGATTCTGTGATCATTTTTTTTTTTCATTTCTCCTATTTAATTTAATTTGATCTCTGCAAATGTTTTCAGATTGTCTTTTCTTGTTTGTCCTTTGTAATGTCTTTAGTTGACATATGACACAGGAGTTATAGTGGTATACACTGATAGTATAGTACAGATCAGTACTTTATGATTATTTTCCACAGGTACCCAAGTGATCTTTGATTACATTGAGGTATACAAGACCTTTGTAAGGCTTGTCTCCCACAGTATTTGAGATACAGTTATTGTTGTCCACAGGTACTCAAGTTATCATTGGTTATTATAAACCATACAAGTTTGGACTAAGACTAAGTCTATGGTATAGACTTGTCTCCCATTAAAGTGAAAGAGGGTAATTTATTTACTTTTTCAGGTTTCTGATTTAAGAAGACAATATGTCTACATTAGATTATTTTATTGCACAAGGAAAATCTCTTGATAAGACTGGAAAAGACTTAGAACAATGGGCTGTTGCTCAATATGACAAAGCATTAGCTGCTGAAGAGAGAAAAGCTGCTGCTGAAGAAAAAAAAAGCTCTGGCTGAAGAAAAAAGATTAGAAAGAGAAGCTGCTGCTGAAGAAAAAAAAAGCTGCTGCTGAAGAAAAAAAAGCTCTGGCTGAAGAAAAAAGATTAGAAAAAGAAGCTGATACTGCTGCTGAACTTAAGAAATTGCAGATGCAAGTGGAGGAAAGGAGATTTGAGGCAGAACAGAAGAAATTAGAAGCTGCTGCCCCATCGAGGCCAGCTCCTTGACGTGGAGATGGGGCTCAAGTAGATCAGCGGAAGAAAAACCCAAGACTGCTGCCCTCCTAACTCGAGAAGAAAAGAGAAAAGCCTGCAAGTCAAGGTGCTGAAGACGGAAAGAACCAGAAAGAGGCGCACCACAGCAATCAGGATGCCACGCACAATGCCCTAAAAGTATGCCTAATTGCAAAAAATGTTATGGCACTCGCCCTGTGAACAATACCCATGCAGGCTGCAGTGCTGGGCCCTCTGCCTCGGAAGAAAAAGAACTGAACAAGGTCCTTGCTCAATTGCCCCGTGGAGCCAGAAGAGGCAAAAGAGAAATAGAGCTACTGGCCAAGCAAAAAGACCATTTAAAAGCTGAATGCTGGAATGCTGAAGAACAATAGTGTAAAAAAGATTACAGCAAAAAAATTAGAGCTCGAAAATATCTTGAATAACTACAAAAGACAGTGAAGTTTATACAAGAAACAACATTGCAGATATAGACAATATAGTTCAAGCGAACGAAAGAAGAAGAAGAAGAAGAAGAAGCTGCTGCAGAACAGAAAAAATTAGAAGCTGCTGCTGCTGCAGAACAAAAAAAATTAGATAGAGAAGCTGAAGAGAGAAAAGCAATAAGAGAACATGAGTTTGAATTAGAGAAATTAAAATTGACATGTATGAGTAATGTTAATCAGGCATCTGGTGGTAATGGTAAACCCTTTGTGTACAAGGTCAAGGTACCAGCGTTTAACCCTACCAGTGATGACATAACATTTTGGCTTTCTAGATTTGAACGGGCTTGTCGATCTCATAATGTTGACAAATCACAGTATGTGAATCAGTTGTCTGAAAATCTAAAAGGGGAGTCCCTAAGTAAGTTATATTTTGTTGAAGAGGCCGACAAAGATAATTATGATGCTGTTAGGGCAGCTTTGATAAAGAGATATCAGCTGTCTGAGGAAGGTTACCGTCTTTTGTTTAAAACAATGAGACCTGAGGTAGGTGTAGAATTCTCAGATTTCATCTCAAAAGCACGAATTACACTTTCACGATGGATTGAATTATCCAAAACAGAGAAAACATTTGATGGTCTTACGGATTTATTGCTAAGAGACAAGGTCATGTCTTCTGTAAATAAATCATTCCTAGAGTTCTTACATGAGCGTAAACCTGGTACAATAAAGCAAATGGAAGAATATTGTGACCAGTATGCCACGGCACACCCTGACATGATTCTTAGTAACTCTAACATTAAAGAGAGTATGCCAGTTGCTTCGGCAACAGAATATAATCAGAATTACTCACACAAATTCCAAGGAGCTAAAAATAAATTTGATAAAAAGGTTAATTGGAATAAGTATCAAAACCAAGATAACCACTCAAATCAGGGTTCTTCTTCGAAGAACTGGAATCGGGCTGATAGTCCTCGACACGCGAGGGGTACCCATAATGTTAGAAATTCTCGGAAAGGGAGTAGCTATAGGAACTACCCAAGTGCTTCATGGAGACAAAAAAACCAATATTACAGGGATACTCAATATAACGAGCATGATGATTATGATCATGAATATTATGATTCAAACCCAAATAGGGGTTATAACAGAGGCAATAATAATTATAGAGACAATTATAACCGAGGTAGATCACAACACAAAAGACATGGTAAATCTTATTACCAGGCTAACTCTGCACAACAGGAGTTCCACGACACCGATAATCAGAATAATGATAAAAAAGACTCAAATAGTGTAGCAAATTCCGCTTTCGATTTTGCTAGAGCATCTGAGTGTTCGCAATGCAAAACATTATTCGATCCAACCACAGTTTCTACTTTAAGCTGCGGTCACCCGCTTCCCGCTCTCCATGCGTCAATTGCGCATAATGGAAGGGGTGCTCTTGTCTTTAATAGGGGCCTAATAGATGGTACTCCGGTATCAATTCTTTTCGATTCGGGGTGCACTACCATTGGAGTGAGGCAATCACTCGTAAATCCTTCTCGAGCTACAGGCAATATAGTCAAATGTGTAACATTTGGTGGCACATTGGAGAAGTACTCCACTGCCATTATCAATATTGCTACGCCTTTCTTTACAGGAGAGGTGCAAGCATGTCTCTTGCCGAATCCGATCGCTGATCTTATCATCGGTCGCATTCATGGAGTGAAAGAATGCACTCCACAGCAAATCTCTAATTGGGAAAATGTTAATATGCAATCTGCTAATGCAGTAATCACTAGGGCTCAAGCTCTTAATATGCCACAATCTTCACATTCTGAAGATAATGATGCGCAGATCCAAGATGATGCCTTGGAGATTTCCCACGATTCCTTTATCAAACAGCAGGAAGATGATCCTACTCTAAAGAAATTCTTTACTCTGGCAAAAAAAGGTGATCCGAATAAGGATACAAATCGTAAATCTTGGATTACGATGAAGAATGGCGTACTTGTACGTATGGTACAAGACTCCGCTAAGTCCATTCATTCTCAAATCCTTGTGCCTAAAAATATGAGAGTTAAAATCTTACAGCACGCTCATGATTCGCAATGTGCTGGACATATGGGTTTTTCCCGTACTAAAGCTAGAGTTCTTCAATCTTTCTTTTGGCCTGCTGTGAATAAGGACATACGAATCTATTGTCGATCTTGTAAAGTATGTCAAGAGATTAAATCCAGAGGTCCACGCCATGATGCACCTATTCAGGCTGCAGACATTCCCATTCGGCCATTTCAAAAAATGGCGATAGACATCATTGGTCCATTTAAGATAAAGTCTGCTAGAGGACACCAATTTATTTTGACGTGTGTTGATATGTGCACACGTTGGCCGGAGGCTGTTCCTCTAAAGAGCATAACTACTGCTGATGTCGCAGATGCTCTTTGGTTAATATTTTCTCGTCTGGGGTTTCCAGCAGAAATATTATCCGACCATGGTACCCAACTCATATCGGATACCATGTCTCAAGTAATGTCGACTCTGAAGATAGAGAGATCGCTGAGTAGTATTTATCATCCTATGTCCAATGGGATGGTGGAACGTTTGAATAGAACTCTGAAAAACCTACTAGGTAAGATAACAGAAGATCATCCTCAGGATTGGGATAGGGTTTTACCCGCGGCTCTCTTTGCATATAGAGAGGTCGCCAACGAACATACAGGATTTTCTCCCTTTGAACTTGTCTTTGGCGCGAAACCGCGAGGTCCTATGTCCTTACTTCATGATCTTATAACTGCTGATAATATTGTCGATGACACAAAATCCTCTTATGAATATGTCATCGCACTTAGACACAAGATTATTGAAGCATGCAAATTGGCAACTGCTTCTTTTGAATTTGCGAAACAGAAGGCAAGGGAATTTGCCAATAAAAAGAGATGTTTGCGACAACTTTGTCCAGGTGACAAAGCATTTGTCTTGCTACCTTGTAGGGAAAATAGACTTCTCATTTCTTGGAAAGGTCCGTACGATATAATATCAAAAGTTTCCGATGTTGACTATATCGTCGATATTGACGGGAAGCGTAAAACCTTCCACATCAACATGCTCACGGAATTCCATGAACGTCCTGATTATTTACAACCTGTTTTCCAGGCAACGGACGATTTTCCAGTCCAACATGGACAGTACTCATCTCTGTCAGTAATACAGGATGAGGAAACGAGTTTCTCGGATGTAAATTTACCTTTTCCAATGATTCCTCTTCACTCTAATGAATCATGGAAAGATGTTGCAATTTCTCCAGAATTATCTCCAGGAGAGCAGAAACAAGTTTCTACTATGTTAGAACAATTTCAGGATGTCCTTACTGACATTCCTGGTCAAACTGATGTCATTCAACATGACATTATTCTTACTGACCATAGTCCTATAAGAGTCAGACCGTATCCTATCCCGATACATTTTCAAGCACAGGTAGAGAAAGAGTTAGATGAGATGATAGAGTTAAAAATTATTGAACCATCCACATCAGCATATTCTTCGCCGATGGTTATAGTACGAAAAAAAGACAATAACATACGTCTTTGCGTGGATTATCGCAAATTGAATGAAGTGACTAAATTTGATGCGGAACCTATGCCTTTACTAGAAGAGCTACTTACGAGACTATCGAATTCTCACTTCTTTACTAAACTCGATTTGTCTAAGGGATATTGGCAAGTTCCACTATCCGAACACGCCAAACCGTTTACTGCTTTTTCGACGCCTAGGGGTCTATTCCAATGGAATTTCATGCCTTTCGGTCTTATGAACGCCCCTGCTACATTTGTACGCATGATGCGTCGAATCCTATCTCATCGTTCAGATGTCATTGCGTATCTTGATGACATATGTCTTTTCAGTGATACTTGGAACGATCACTATAATGGTATAAATGAACTATTGTCTATCTTACGCGAGCATAACCTGACAGCGAAACCATCGAAAGCATGTATTGGTTTTAGCGAAATATCTTTCTTAGGACACCGTGTTGGTCATGGGTTCCTAAAAACAGAAGACCATAATACAAGTAAGATACTTAACATTTCTATTCCTAAGACTAAAAAGCAAGTACGAAGTCTCTTAGGTCTAATACAATTTTATGGACGATTCATCCCGAATCTGTCCTCCATTATGTCACCTCTTTCTTCCTTGCTAAAGAAAGGGTCTCCTAATGTAGTCCATTGGACTCAAGAATGTCAATCCTCTTTGGATAAGGTTAAAACTATGTTTTCTACTTCACCTATCCTAGTATTGCCTTCTAAGGATAAGACATTTATTCTTCGTAGTGACGCTTCATCCACCGGGATTGGAGCTGCACTAATGCAAGAGTACTCTGGAACTCTGCATCCTGTGATGTATATTTCTCGGAAATTAAATGCCGCAGAGAAGAATTACTCGGTCCTAGACCGTGAATTATTGGCTATGGTTTGGTCAATCCTTAAACTGCAAAGATTTCTTCTGGGCGCGCATTTCATTGTGGAAACTGACCAGAAAGCTCTTACGGCTATTCAGAGTAAAAATCTGAAGAGCGCGAGATCAACGCGATACGCGATTGCTCTACAGCCATTTCATTTTTCGGTGCGAGCTATCCGTGGGTCAGAAAATGTGATGGCAGATATTTTGTCTAGATGCCCACATGATTCATAACTGTTATACAACTTTGATACAGTTGTTTCTATGTTGAAATGTGTACACATATGTAATATATCATATATTGATTGTAACACTACTTAGCGGTTCATTGATATTTATTCACCGCTGATCTTTCAATGTTTTTTCGTCTTTGATGATCATGATGTTAAGATATCTTAGATGAAATTTATGTATAAACTAATGTGGAAATTGTGTCATTGCTAATATTGTAGTATGCGTTGGTGACACCTCTCTGGAAATATTAATACTTAGAGAAGTACCTTCTCTAAGGTCATAAAACTTATGCTTATCATCTGCGCATTGTTATTGGTGCGTTGTGAGCCTATTGTATGTTGCTCCTAGATGTGTTTCAAAAAAAAAAATGTACCATTTTTTTTTCCCGAGGGGTGTGGTAATCTGTTGCGTGCATATTTTGACGCACATATTACAAAAATCGATATGGCTATTTAATATGGAAAAGATATAGACATTCATTCATTTGTGTATGAAAATGCTGTCTATGGGGAAAGCGAGATAATCCATGTTTGATTCACACTTTTGATTATAGGAGTAATCGTTCTTGATATTGATCCGGCGTACGGATATTGCTCTTACGTTTGTACTTATTTTTAGGGCCAGAAAATAGATTAATTTGCTTATTATGTTTATGGCCTGAATTCATATGTATTACATATTATTAGTACAAGTAGAATCAGTCCTATATTGTATATTTTGGATGGGTAGGCGGGACTAGATTCTTGTTATTCCGGTCTAGCGGAAGTATGAGTTGTCTTGACAAGTCGTGATGAGTTCCGATGTACCGTGATAATGGCGGGTACGCACTTTTCAAAGGGCTGGTAGATTCTTAAGGAAATATGATTCATGAAGTGGTTTTCTTCTAAAGGAGATGGTATCTCTACTATAGTTTATGTTAGAGACTCTCCTAAGGTACGGTACAATGTATAATTCGGACTCCATGTATTGCCAGACCCTATTTTGATGATCTCATGTCGATTCGACCTAGATGGAACATTGTGCTTCGTATCGCTAGGGTCGTGTTTTGTATCGACAAAGATGACAGACTTTCCTACAGCGGTTATGGCTACGTGAATTAACCTGATCACCGTAGAGCTGTATGGGAACATTTATGAAATCATTTATATACCCATTATAAATTAACTCTGGCTTATATTCTCCTTCCTATGAATGAGTGAACGACAACTCAGGGAGGCGGCCATGTTAGATTTCGGTCATCATATGTTTTGATCACTGCCAAGAGAACAGATTATTTATCCTATTATCGGACAGTGACAGGGAGATCTCAATCTTGCTAGAAACTCCCTCTTTCGTGGTTTCATAATATATGCTACAAACTATGGACGTCAAGTAACTTTAGTTATTTACCGATCTGCCTTCACTGACGCGTTTAGTCAGATAGGGGGATGCGGCCATAATGTATCATGACAATTGAACTTTTGATGTACTGCCCATTATTTCTGAATGTGTCATGACTTCAGATCTGCTATGTATACCTACAAATTGATATGTCAACATACCATGATGTACTCGTATGTCCCAGTGTGTACGTCTGAATAAATTGAGTAAACAAAGATTCCAGCAGTCTGCATTGGTGCCTTGTAGACACAAGTGTATGAGTGGTTATATTGGTCAGCACACGAACAGTACACCATTCGCGGTAATCACACTCTACACTTCTACTTCATACATACACCATCCTGCGTCGGTTGGAGTGACCAAGTTTAGGGCCTGCTTCCCCTGGAGCCTTTGCCTTCCCTAACTCAGGACTAGGGTGAGTTACCCATTTACAGCTGGGTAGACTGGGGCATGCCTGATCTCAACAACACACCACTCTTCCTTACAGAGCATACAGACTGACACTTTACAGAGTGGAAAGAAGAAAAGAAACTTTACAGTGATCTTCTGTGTTCTCACACAACGGACCTAATGACACATGGATGACACTGTACTGGTCCCCGTGTCTAGACACATGATCCTAGCCAAAGGCAGGATATTTTTTTTTCCTCGCATGAGGTCGCATATTTTTTCCTCGCATGAGGTCGCATTAGCACCCACCCAAAACCCGGCCCCGACCACACGTCCCAACACAAGAAGACCCAATGACAACATGTGTCACCGTAGTGATCTTCTGTGTTCTCACACAAAGGACCTAATGACATAATGAATGTCATTGTACTGGTCCTGTGTCTAGACTTTTTTTTTTCCTCGCATGAGGTCGCATATTTTTTCCTCGCATGAGGTCGCATTGACACCCGCCCAAACCCGGCTCTGGTCAAGACCACATGTCCCAACACAAGAAGACCCAATGACAAACTGTGTCACTGTAGTGATCTTCTGTGTTCTCACACAGAGACCTAATGACACATGAATGTCACTGTATTGGTCCCTGTGTCTAGATACATGATCCTAGCCAAAGGCAGGATATTTTTTTTTTCCTCGCATGAGGTCGCATATTTTTTCCTCGCATGAGGTCGCATTAGCACCCACCCAAAACCCGGCCCCCGACCACACGTCCCAACACAAGAAGACCCAATGACAACATGTGTCACCGTAGTGATCTTCTGTGTTCTCACACAAAGGACCTAATGACATAATGAATGTCATTGTACTGGTCCCTGTGTCTAGACTTTTTTTTTTCCTCGCATGAGGTCGCATATTTTTTCCTCGCATGAGGTCGCATTGACACCCGCCCAAACCCGGCTCTGGTCAAGACCACATGTCCCAACACAAGAAGACCCAATGACAAACTGTGTCACTGTAGTGATCTTCTGTGTTCTCACACAGAGACCTAATGACACATGAATGTCACTGTATTGGTCCCTGTGTCTAGACACATGATCCTAGCCAAAGGCCGGATTTTTTTTTTCCTCGCATGAGGTTGCATATTTTTTCCTCGCATGAGGTTGCATTGGCCCTGCCCAAAAACCCAGCCCTGATCAAGACCACATGTCCCAACACAAGAAGACCCAATGACAACATGTGTCACCGTAGTGATCTTCTGTGTTCTCACACAAGAGACCTAATGACACATGAATGTCACTGTAACTGGTCCCTGTGTCTAGACTTTTTTTTTTTTTTTTTTAAATTTCCTCGCATGAGGTTGCATTTGCACCCGCCCAAACCCGGCCCCTGTCAAGACCACATGTCCCAACACTAGAAGACCCAATGACAAACTGTGTCACTGTAGTGATCCTCTGTGTTCTCACACAAGGGACCTAATGACACATGAATGTCACTGTACCGGTCCCTGTGTCTAGACAGATGATCCCAGCCAAAGGCTGGATATTTTTTTTTTTTTTTAAATTTCCTCGCATGAGGTTGCATATTTTTTCCTCGCATGAGGTTGCATTTGCATACATGCCACACTTAAAGGTTTACCCATAATCTGTACGGGGTGTTTGCGTTTTCAGATGTGTACGGGCCGTACACGGGTCTGTACGGGTTTTTTCGCCTAATTATTAAATATACATATAAATCTTGTGCCACTACACAATTTGCGTCATGAGATTCGGCGAGATTTTAAGCCAAGTGGATAAAAAAAAAAATAACCAATGAAAATCAAGCTGCCTATTTTTCAATTGCCGCGGGATGTGCGTGGCGTGTTCATTCACAATTTTTCGCTAAAGCTAGCGCGAGGTTACTGATTATTTGAACGATTACGCAGCACTGAAATCTTTTTTGAGTCGAGCCTATTGTTTAGGATTAATTTCCAGTTTAGTATTGGTAAGTAATTCATTTTTAAAAAAATATTACAATAACATTGTTTAGATGAAGTTAGATTTAACTGTCAGATAACTTAGGCCTATGCTTTCTTTTCCCCTAAGGTTTAGCATAATTGATTATTTATGGCTGGTAAAAAAAAAAGGCTGATACCACTACATATTATTTGATTTCACTAAAACTTGTAGAAAGTGCGTAAGAAATGTAAATTTGAAAAATAATACAATAGCCTACAAATTATGGGTAGCCTAATAACGTAATGACGGTCGCCGAATGCTCCGCATGTATTTTCGTACCATTTAGAGTTATAATTAGGGTTACAGCTAGGGTTAACCCTAAATCTAAATGGTACGAAAATACACGCGGAGCATTCGGCGAACGTCATTCCGATATTACCAAATTATGAAACTGAAAAGAAAAAAAAACCACAATAGCGTGGAAAATTTACATCTTAACTCGATCAGAGAAAAGTTTATTTGGAGTTAGCCTACTTCTCTTCTTAGTTTTAATTTCGTTTCTTTAAAAAACAATGTTATTTTGCCTTTGGTGGTCATCATTACGGTCATTCAATGATTTATAATTATTAAATAATTAATTAGCCTACTATCAATGTTTGATTGACACTAAAATTTGTATGGGAAGGTCTATTTAAAACTACCAGTTGGGCTTTAACGGCTATTCCAATTTTTGAAGTTCGGTAGAAAATATACAGGCTAATATTACGCCAGCGCTAGTTTATATTTTCATTACCAGCTTTAGCAAAAAATTTATTAGATTTTAAATTTAAGATTCCTATCCCATAATGCTTATTACTGGTCTCTTTAGGCCTGTACTTTTATAAGGCACTATAGAAAACACAGCAACTGTTCTTCATTTCAACCATAAATTGTATTAATTTTTTTCAAAGATTCTATTTCATTACATAATATTAAAATTACAAATAATTATATTTTTCAAATTGATTATTAATATTTGTATTTACTTTTTCACATTAATTTTTTTTTTTTTCTGTCTAGCAGGAAATATTGCATCCATCTAACAGCATGGCTGAGCCTAACTTTAAAAAAAGGAGGTTAGAAGAAGATCAACGTCGTGGGAAGTTTCAATCTGACTGGACAACTATATTCCCTGGGATTATTGAGACATCCAAATTAGGCTCTTCACATGCATACTGTAGAATATGCAATAGAGATATTAAAGTGATGGCATCTGGCTTACACGATGTGAGGGAGCATTTCAAAACAAAACTGCATGAAAGGAACTATCAGCTGAAGAACGGAAGTTCTATCAAGGCCTTCTTTACTCAGCCTCAACAAGAAGATGATAAAATAACGAGGGCTGAAGTTTTATTTGCAAATTTTATTGCTCAACACAACATAGCTGCTTCTATAGCTGACCATTTTTCAGACTTATCAGCTGAGATGTTTCCGGACAGTGCTATTGCCAAACGTTTCAAATGCAAGCGAACCAAAACAACAGCCATTATTAAAAACTGCTTGGCTCCATCTGCAACGGAGCCAGTCATCAAATTATGCAGGAAGACACCTTTCTCCTTGATGATCGATGAGTCAAATGATAGAAAAACTGACAAGCGTTTAGCTATAATGGTGAGGGTATTTGAAGATGGCATAGGACCTAGAACCAGGTTGCTGGGCATGCCGGTCGGTACTGGTGGAACCAGTGAAGCTATTTTCAGTGATATTGATGCTGTGTTCAGCGACTTACAAATCCCATGGATTAACTGTATAGGTTTTGCAAGTGACAACTGCAATGTAATGGTTGGCAAATCAAACTCTGTACTAACGCGAATCAAGAGCAAGAACCCTGATGTGTTTAGTATAGGGTGTATTTGCCACCTTGCAAATCTTCGTGCCAAGGAGGGTATAAAGCAGCTGACTATTCCTGTTGATGACCTTTTGATAGATATCTTCTATCATTTTGAGCATAGCTCAAAACGGAAAAAATCATACAGAGAGTTTCAACTGTTTACAGGAGTGGATGCACTAGACATACTAAAGCACTGCCAGACTCGCTGGCTTTCTTTGCAGAAAGTAGTGGACAGAATTTTAAATCAATATTCTGCTCTATCTTCATACTTCGAGAGCCACGACGATATGGAAAAACCATGCCGTGTCAAAAAACATTCATCAGTTACTAAAATCACCACTGACCCAGATGACTCTACGTTTTCTCCAATTTGTGCTACCTCTGTTGACTGAATTTAACAAATTGTTTCAGACAGATGAGTCCCAAATAGGTGGTATGATGGATGAAATGGATCGTCTGCTACGAAAATTTATTGTCAAATTTGTAGAGATGAAATATGTAAAAGAGGTGAAAGATATAAGATTGTTAAAGTATGCTGAACGTGATCTACAGCATGATGACCATACACTTGCTGTTGGTCTGTCCAACAGGACATTACTGGAAGAGTTAGATATAAGTTCTCAAGTGAGAAATTCATTTTTCAGAGATGTGAGGAACTTTTATGTTGCTGTTGTGAAAAAGATGGGGCAAAGTCTTTTACAGACAGGGGGTATGATGTGCTGGTGTTGTGGGTAGTGGGTTTCCCCCCCTTGCTTCACCCTAGGCCTAGTGAATTCTTGTTCATGAAAGGAGCGACCATTGCGGTGTTAGTCTCTTGGCCTAGCAAAACCTCTCATACCCCAAGATCGTTGTGCGTGGTGAAGAGCCACACCCTCCTCGAGGTAGTCCTGGTAACTGAGGGTGCGAATCCTCAGGCTAAACACAACGGATCTAGAGGAGCAAACCTCGATAATAAAACCGGTGCACTACACCGTACACGCCCTCTGTGGGTGGGAAGGAGCCAGATGGATACTGAACAAGTCTTGGGAGTGGGAACGAGTGTGGACTGCTCCCTGAAGATCGGAACCCATCGTACAGGCACAGAGACTCAGGACTTGACGATCCTATTGCCTTCAACTCTTGGTCACATGACTAGAGCCTCGGAGAACTCGGCGTAACCAGCAGGCAATTTGGTGGCGGGGAAAGAGCACTGTGAGCCCTACCTTGGCTACGTATCACAAGGAGACGCAGAAACACCCCCTTTATCTCCCCCAGAGCTGGCACAGTACACTTCTGGCTTCTACTCGAGGCGGTAGGAAATCCACATCAAACCTGGCAGAGCAAGTCCTCCATCAGATGCGGCCGATGCTGGGCCCACTGGCGCGTGGACACGTCCCGATCCCCATCGAGACTTGCCCGGGGAGCCCACCCCGGCTCAAAAAAGCAGAGAAGGCCACTCTCCAAACCTCCGATGTCTTGCGGGCAGTGTTAGGATGTGCAAGAACATGGACAGGAAGACTCCACAACTTCCCCACTGAAGACACGCCCACGGCGACCGTTGCCTCAATTGGCTGTGTGTGGTGTACCCGGAAACGGGGCCTCCCAGTACTGAGGCACAGTTAAGTCCCCGATGTCACTTATCGGTGCAGAGTTGAGAGAGATGGCTGAGCATCACAATCCCCCCTCTGTTGCAGCATGATGAGAACCCAGCATTGCACACTGAGCTTGGGGGGATCACTTGGGCACCAGACTTAATACTGGCTCTTGACTGGATGGCCGCATGCAGGAGATTTCTACAATGGAGGGTTGGCAGGTGGTGGGTATCTGGAAGTGGCTCTGTGCAGGACGTGAGGATTCCTTGGGAGAGCCCAGAACCAGAGCACAGCATTGTGCAAGCTCTGCATAGTTGAAGAGCCCCCTGGATGACGGGGAATGCACAGTGTGCTACCCCACCTATCCCCAACTGCTAACTTAGAACCAGAAGTGGGGTCCTCTGTATGCGTGCCAGGCCAGGATAAAATGCCTGGGAAAGAGACTGGAGCTCAGAACTCCCTAACTCAAAGTTGCAGGATGGCAGAAAAGCCATGGGAAAGACAGGGCTATTTTGAAGATAACGCAACCATATTTTCACCTACGAGTTTGGACGCCGCCTCGGTAAACAAGGTCCGCGCAGAGCAGTGACACCCCCAGGCTGCTTGCGAATAGTCTACTACTGGGAACATAAACAGATTAGGGATGAGCCCACTCTCCCGTTGAACAGGTGCTAAAGTCGTAGATACTGGGCCAGAAGGCGCACCGGAAACCACAGTATCACGCAACTCGCTTTTTTTTTCTATGGAGAGTACACCGTCAAATAAATCTCGTGCTGGTGCTCGCCCTGTGGAGCTCCACCAGGCAGGTGCAGTGCCGGGCTCTGAGCCTCGACAGAGCCCACCCTCAGCTACTGGAGGACCCTCTAGACCGTCTTGTGGAGTCAGCAGACGGCGGAGGAGAACTACTGACCAAAACAAAACAGAAAAAGAGAAACCCAGAGTGCCACTTGTCATGATGCACTGGAATGCAGAGGGAGTGAACAGCAAGCAGGCTGGATACAGCAAAAAGACAGAGCTGGAAAACATCTTGTATGAGAAGCAAGTCAGTGTTTGCTGTATCCAAGAGACTCACTTGAAAGCAGATCAAACCTTTAAAATAAGGGGATATCAATGCTTCAGATCCGACAGAAAAGATAGACGAAAAGGAGGAGTACTTACTCTTGTAAGGAATAACATTCCTGCACACGAAAGGAAAACCTTCATGGATGGAGCAGAATATCAGCTGTTGCAGATAAAGGTAGACAAGATGGAAATAGAACTCCTGAACTATTACTGTCCGAACAACAAACCCCTGAGTCTCAGCTCTATACAGGTACCAGCCACCAACTTTATAGCAGTTGGAGACTTTAATAGCCACTCCCAGAGCTGGGGCTATAACCATCTGGATCACAGAGGTGAAGAGGTTGAAACTTGGCAAGATGATCACTCCCTAATCCTAGTCAATAATGCCTCAGATACTCCTACCTTCTACTCCAGAGGATGGCACACAACTTCAACACCAGATCTTGCCTTCTCCACACCAGATATAGCTGGATCTATTAGTAGAGAAGTAGGAGACCAACTAGGGGAAGCGACCATCGCCCAATCTTTCTTACTGTCCAGAGTGCAACTCTCAGTACAGGCCCAGCCATTACAAGATGGAACTACAAAAAAGCCAACTGGGGTTTATTCAGGCATCAGGTGAACACGCTGCTGTCTACCCTCAAGGTACAGAACAGAGACATTAATGAAGTGGTAAAAGACTTCAACAGATGCATACTACAAGCTGCAAAAGAAACCATTCCCAAAGGATGCCGGCGTAACTACATACCATACTGGTCCAGCACACTCCAAGAACGTCAGGAAGCTATGGACAGGGCTAGAAAGGACGCAGAGTCTCAGCCTTCACTTGAAACTCACAACAAATGGAAAAAGGCTGTAGCAGAGTTTCAGAGAACAAAGCTAGAAGAAAAACGGAAAAGCTGGAGAACTAAAACGGCATCGCTGAACCTTGAGAAAGACGGCAGGAAACTTTGGAGATTAGTCAAGTCTCTAAATGAAGAGCGTTCCTCACCTAGGCAGACTATCACATTGGATGAAGGTGGCAAACTTTTCAGAGGAAAACAAGCTGCAGACTTGTTTGCTAAAAGATACAGTTCAGAAAGCAACTTACCCATTAACATAGATCATCAGAGAGAGATAAGAAAAGAAATACTGGCAACCATGGGACAGACAGATACTCCTGCCCCAATGAGGGAACCCATCACACTAGGAGAACTACAGAAGGCTATTTCCAAGCTTAAGTTTCAAAAGTCACCCGGCCCAGACAAAATCAGCAACGAAATGCTAGTAAATCTGAGCTCAGCAGCAAAGACAAAACTGCTTGAGATATTCAACCACAGCTGGTTGAAAGGAACGGTACCCCAAGTATGGAGAGAAGCCATCACAATACCCATACTAAAGAAAGGGAAATGTAAGACTGAGGCTGCAAGTTACCGGCCAATCAGTCTCACAAGCTGTGTTGGGAAGACTATGGAGCGAATAGTCAACCACAGATTGAAATGGTATTTAGAGTCTGAGCAGATCCTGGTGCCGGAACAAGCTGGATTTAGAGAATGCTACAGTATAGAAGACCAAGTTACTTACTTGTCTCAAGCAATAGAAGATGCCTTCCAGGAGAAGAAAAAGGTCCTAACGATCTGGGTCGACTTCAAGCAGGCCTTTGACAAGGTGTGGAAAGATGGCCTCATTGCAAAACTTAGGAGAAGTGGAATCCAAGGCAACATGATGAAATGGATCCAGACATACTTGCATAACAGGAGAACTAGAGTCACTCTTGACGGTCTGCAGAGCAGAAAAGTGTTGCTCCATCAGGGGGTACCTCAAGGAGGAGTAATTTCCCCAACAATCTTCCTTGTTTACATCAATGACCTGGTGAAAGATCTCCCTGCAGGAGTTAAAGCTGCCTTATATGCAGATGACCTAGTACTCTGGTGCGCTGATGAAAATGTCACCACAGCAAATTATAGAATGCAGCGGGCAGCAGACATGCTAGTGTCATGGGCAGAGAAATGGCTTATCACAATAAACACAGACAAAACCTCCACAACACTGTTCTCCCTCGCCCCCAAGGACAAATCAGCTAACATACACCTAGGGACAACCGTGATCAAGGAAGAAAGAAAGCTACCCCACCTATCTTGGGGTGACATTTGACCAAAGGCTTACATGGAATAAGCATATTGAAAATGCAGAAGGAAAGGCCCGAAGACGACTAGGCATACTCAGAAAATTAGCAGGTACCAACTGGGGAGCAAATGAACGAAATCTAAAGAAGATTTATAATGGAGTAATAAGACCACACTTAGAGTTTAGCTCAGCAGCATGGTCATCAGCTGCTAACTCACATCTGCAGTCTTTAGACAAGGTGCAAAATCAAGCTCTCAGGCTCATTACAGGAGCCATGAAAACTACACCAATAACAGAGATGCAGAAGGTTGCTGGATTACAGACATTGTCCCATAGAAGAGACACAAAAACTATGATCCAGATGGAAAAGTACAACAGTATGCCAATGCACCCAATGAAGGCAAGACTAGATGATCTGGCATTGGGACGTCTAAAGCGTAGCAGCTTTGTGCATCGGGGGAAAAGACTTATAAGACAGCATCAAGAAGACCTATCCATGAAGACAACACCACTGAAGCCCACCCTATACCCTGTACCATGGGAGCAGGCCAGCAGTGCCCTCCAAATTAATACATCAGTCAGTGGTCTCACAAGTGGATGTGAGTATAATGATCTGCAAAAACGAACTGCTACATTGAGTATGATCCAAGAAAGCTATCCCGATCAATCATGGATACATGCCTATACAGATGGATCAGCAACTAATGCTGTTAGGAATGGAGGTGCCGGTATCTTTATCTCATATCCTGACAACCACTATGAGACTAGGCACATTCCCACTGGTAAATTCTGTTCCAACTATACAGCTGAGGTTCAAGCTCTAGAGCAAGCTGCAAATATGATTTATAACTCCAACTCTGACTGCCACCAGGTAGTCATCCTCACAGATGCACTGTCTGTCCTGCAAGCTCTCAAGGGTGGTAAACTCCCGCATCTGAGAAATGAACTAAACAAGGTAGCTGCCAAAAAGAGAACCATACTTCAGTGGGTACCATCTCATTGTGGTGTACCCGGAAATGAAAAGGCAGATAAACTTGCAAAAAAGGGAGGAGAATGTGAACAAGAAGATAATGAAGTCACATACTTTGAGAAAAAGAGAGCTATCCAGACTATCAGAAGAGAACAGAACCAACCTAAAGACGACTATCACACTCTTGACCGGCAGGGACAGATAACTATTTTTCGACTCAGGACAGGGCATAACAAACTGAATAAACACATGCACAAGCTACGATTGTCTGCTTCACCACTGTGCACATGTGGATTAAACGAACAAACTGCTGAGCATGTTCTACAGGACTGTCCTCTGTATGACCAGTTAAGAAAGATATACTGGCCCAATGACTCAACACTAAACTCAAAGCTATATGGAGTTAAAGAGGAACTTCAAACAACAGTCGAATTCATCATGAGAACTCGTCTGACGGTGTAATCATCAAAGATGCGATCGCAAGAAGAAGAAGAAGAAGTGAAAAAGATATTGGATAAATTTCCATTTGAGAATGAAGTCCTTAAGGATATCAAAATTCTTGATCCAGCCTTTAAAGACACAGTTCAATATACAGCAATCTGTAAGCTGGCCAACACTTTTGCACCACATTTAGACCAAGAGGTGTTAAAGGATGAATTTGAAGATTATTGTTTGCTGCCTGATGAATGTATTTCAAGATTTGACGCTGGACAAAAAAGAAGCTTTTCTAGGTACTGGCTTGACATAATCAACCTGAAAACTAGCACTGGTCGTACACGATTTCCCAGTCTGGCAGTCATAGTGAAACGCTTATTGACATTGCCTCACAGCAATGCTGACTGTGAGAGGTCTTTCTCTATGATGAAAAAGATTCACACGGACTGCAGAAATAGACTAAATGATGATACAGTCACAGCATTTCTACAATGCAAAATAAATTCTAACTCTTGTTGTTTAGGTTTTAAAGCAAGTGAAGACATGCTTAAAAAGGCAAAGGCCGCATGTCACTATGATGGTGCAGAACCATCTAATTGAATATACTTTTACATGAATAAACTCTTTTGTTACGTTTTTCAGTCTTTGTACAGGTTTTGCGGGTCTTTGTACAGGTTTTGCGGGTCTTTGTACAGGTTTTTTTAATTTTTTGTACAGGTTTTTTATCTCTGAGGTGTGGCATGTATGCATTTGCACCCGCCCAAACCCGGCCCCGGTCAAGACCACACGTCCCAACACAAGAAGACCCAATGACAACATGTGTCACCGTAGTGATCTTCTGTGTTCTCACACAAAGGACCTAATGACATAATGAATGTCATTGTACTGGTCCCTGTGTCTAGACTTTTTTTTTCCTCGCATGAGGTCGCATATTTTTTCCTCGCATGAGGTCGCACTGACACCCGCCCAAACCCGGCTCTGGTCAAGACCACATGTCCCAACACAAGAAGACCCAATGACAAACTGTGTCACTGTAGTGATCTTCTGTGTTCTCACGCAGAGACCTAATGACACATGAATGTCACTGTATTGGTCCCTGTGTCTAGACACATGATCCTAGCCAAAGGCCGGATATTTTTTTTTCCTCGCATGAGGTTGCATATTTTTTCCTCGCATGAGGTTGCATTGGCCCTGCCCAAAAACCCAGCCCTGATCAAGACCACATGTCCCAACACAAGAAGACCCAATGACAACATGTGTCACCGTAGTGATCTTCTGTGTTCTCACACAAGAGACCTAATGACACATGAATGTCACTGTAACTGGTCCCTGTGTCTAGACTTTTTTTTTTTAAAATTTCCTCGCATGAGGTTGCATTTGCACCCGCCCCCGGTCAAGACCAGATGTCCCAACACTAGAAGACCCAATGACAAACTGTGTCACTGTAGTGATCCTCTGTGTTCTCACACAAGGGACCTAATGACACTTTTTTTTTTCTCGCATGAGGTCGCATTGTCACCCGCCCCTGGTCAAGACCACATGTCCCAACACAAGAAGACCCCCCCTTTTTTTTTTTTTTCCTCGCTTGAGGTCGCATATTTTTTCCTCGCATGAGGTCGCATTGTCCCCGCCCAAACCCGGCCCCGGTCAAGACCACATGTCCCAACACTAGAAGACCCAATGACAAAATGTGTCACCTAGTGATCTTTTGTGTTCTCACACAAAGGACCTAATGACACATGAATGTCACTGTACCGGTTCCTGTGTCTAGACACATGATCCCAGCCAAAGGCTGGATATTAGGGCGTTGGGTTTGCTAGGAGCATTACAAGTGCTCAAGCAAGAATTATAAACGGTGATTTGGTTTTGGTGAAGTGGGAAAGTAGTTTGAGAAATGGTTTGAGAAATATGAATGGATTTGAATAAAGACTATTTGTCTTGCTAGAAGGGAGATAAAATGAGTAAAAAAGATGCTTTGATCAAAGGAAGGAAACTCAGAATATTAAGGTCAGGGGAGGAAAGTGCTTAATTACACTTAAGTAGGTTTGGTGAGTCCATAATTATGGTTGAGAAAATGTGCATATAAGAATTTTGTAGCAAGCTTTAGAGAAGACAATTTAAGGTTAAGTCAAATCATGCAAAGGGAGAAACAGGGAATTAACTCCCTTATATGATTTGGTGAGCTGAGAGAAAAAATATGCACGAGAAAAGACTGAGTGAAGTTTAGAAGGATAACGGACGACACTTCACTGAGTTGTTTACACAGCAAATAAGCGTGAACATATTCCAGCTGAGTGAAAATAAGGCGGACCAATCATTTTTAATAGTAAACAAGGACAGATCAGCGGATAATGGTATTTTGGGAGCGGTCGCATGTTTTGTATTTAGGCCCTATTTATTTATTTTTTAGAAAGGGGAGGGCACACACACACGCACTCACACACATACATTCACGCAATTTTATTGTTTTGATTTACTGTATTTGGACTGAGTGGGGGAGGGGAGATATTTTATTTAGATGTCGGAAATAAGATTTTATTATCTTGAATTTACTACGGTACATTAAATATTCTAATTATAACCTAACAAGGGTTGAAAGCGATACTTTACCTTTAAAAAAAAAATCCAAGTGAATAATCTGTGAGGAACAATTGGCAAAGCTCTTTTGGAGATTACCAATTTTCTGTACATTTCTGTGTGAATTTTGTAATTATCAAAACATTGACTTGTGTGTGGGCGGTAGAGAAATAGCTCTTCAGTTGTTGGAGTTATGTTTCAACATCACACTCACAGTCAATCAAGGATAGTCACTCTTGTTGACATTTTTCTGTTATGGCCGGTAAACATGAAACAAAATGTATGCTACAGTTCAGAACGTAGGAATCAGTGTGTTCTGTCATATGCTGGCTGGTAATGTAGGGATGCCTTCATGAAAATGACACAGTCTATAGTAGTTCAAGGTCAGAGAACTTTTTATATGTATCATGGAATCTTTTTTATTGTTAAAAAAGACTGCATTCAAAACAAAGGCCTAGGGCCTACTTATCGGTAGGCTACAGTCGCATTCCTTTAGGGTGAAAATGAAAAAGGCCTCATGCCATTCATATCCTTATTCAGTCGCCCACATCCTTAGAGTTAGAATTTAGTGTTTGGTTAGGTTTTGGATTACAGTTCAAATGTCATTCAAATAATTAACCCACGTCAATAGGGTTTTATGAATCCTGAACCTAACCATAATCAAAATCCTAACGACGGTGGCAAATTATTTGGATGACATCGAAGGACATGCCCCACTTTTCTTCATTTCAATTGGGTTAGGATTAAGGTTAGGGTTAGATTTAGGATTCCCCACCCAGTTGAAACGAAGCACAGTGGGCTGTGTGTCGCCTTTAGCCCAGATGTCTATTTTTAAGTAAGAATTCATTTTCGGGTTTATGGGCCTAATGGGAAAGTTGGAAGTTTAGGCCTATTGTTCGTTATTTTTTAACGTACGATGTTGTCTTGCAATTTTTTTTTTAAATCGGATTTATTTTGTATCCAAAAGGGGTAGGGTTAGGGTTAACACTTTGCTGACCAGCTATCCGGAGCATTAATGTCTCCCATTACCAAGGGGGTTTGCAGATTTCTTTAAAAATAAATGTTTTTTTTTTAAATTCCTAAAAAAATGTAAAAACAGACAAAGGGCTTTGAAATTTTCAAAGCACCATAATGAATGGTTGCAACATCCGAAAAAACTTATTTTATGCAAATTTGTCACATGATCATGGCGGCCATCTTGAATTTATGTGGCTATTTATAGAAATTTCAGGTGATGTTTTAAAACCATAATCTTTTTCCAGTTTTTAGTGAATCTGTTCACTGTCAGGGCAATAAAATGTTAGGTACATTGGATGGTAATGAATAAATTAAGCTTGATTGACATACTGATTTAACGATTGATTATGTATTTCTTCATGAAAGGCTAACGAAAATTGTGAATAAAATGCAAAAAATTTAATTTTTATATTTGTCTTTTTTGAGTGGATTCTGTGTCTGTGGCATCTTACAATGAGTGTTTGTGAATGTTTGAGTAGTTAAGTACGTCTAGTTGGAGTCTCAGCTGCTTTCTTCATTAATTGGGGTTGAAGTTTTAGCTGTCAGCCTCTGCAAGAGGAACGTGAACGTTGATAATCCTCAACTGTGTGGTATAACTTGACGTAGGGTATCGGGCATAGAGGTATATTGCAATCTGGGCAGTACATGCAACTCTGGCTTCTTTTCCCTGCAGCCTTACACAATTTACAGCCTGGTTTGTGCCTTGCCCTTTCATATTTGTCAATGAAGTGGCCACGGCTGTTTGTGCCATATACCAGAGCGCTCTTTTAGTTTCGGTGACCGGAATTCTGACACCGGGTATAACATTTTTATGTGCACCGTAAACGATTACTGAGGGTTTTGGCGGGGAAAATCAGCTGACGTATGTGTAAAATCAGTAAAATTTAAATCATTACACACTCGTTCTGGATAAACACAGTGCTAAAATTCTTTTGTGTACTATAACTTTGTTCTGTGTTCTATTGTTGATTGCATTTTTATTTGTTTGAAATTAGTTTTGACGGAGTTACAGACTTTTGAAAACAGCGTCATCATTTGAGGAAATTCGTAAAATAAGTAATCTTTTTATTAATTTAATATCTAAAAATCGGCCCATTCGTATGAGTTTATAATTACAAAGACTTCTCGAAGGGAAGCTAAAGATTATTTCCACATACTATTTTTTTGTTTTCATATCTTGAGAATGTGTGGTAGTCAGTTTTGTGAGTTTGGCATTACAAGAACAAGCATATTGTCACCAGATTTTATAACATTTAAATCACTGTAAACACATTCTTGATACTCGCAAATCTTGAATAAGGTTGTAAAAAAATAACTTTTTGTAAAGCACCATCTGTTTTTGCATTTTCATTCATTTATAATGATATTTAGCTGCATATATAAGCGTCAGAAAACATGTAAAGCTATAGATAGATTACTTCCACATACTTTGATCTATCTTTCAAGTCTTGTTAATCTTGTATTTATAATATGAATGTCTTTTTTTATTGTATGTGAGATAAAGACTGTTCCATTAGTGTTCTTCGGTAGACAATCCTGTGCACACGACGGCTGCCAAAGAATTCTAAGTAACTGTTTGTATATCTTCTTTCATTCACAGATAAAGCATTCTACAGCCTGGTGTTAGACTTGATACTCCCAAATATTCCATTATCTTTATACATACACAAGTAAACTATACTACATAACAATGAAATGGAACATACTTTTTTTGCATCATATGAATTCTGCCAGTGCACTGTGCAGAGCCTGTGGCAAGAGAGCATTAACTTCCAAAACAAAAAGTTCAAATCATAAAGCACTAAACTGTTCTAATTACGTTAATGATCTGTTCTTTGTGTTTGGAATTAACGTATCAGATGATAAACCCACACAGCATTCGACTATATTTTGTAGTAAGTGTTACTTACGAAAACAAAACTCAAAAAGGAGGCATAATGAGAAGTGTCTTGAAAAGTTACTATCGGAAAAGTCAGCATATCTGGAAAGACTATGACCATAATTTAACTATAAGTGAATGTCAACTGTGCATTTATTTTGCAAAGACATCTTTTGGTGTTTTAAAAACAACAAGCTGCTCTATCCCCTGTGATGTTCTTTCTGACCCCTCCATGTCTAGTCAGTCAGTTAGCTGTAGTCGGGATAGCTCTGTACAGCAGGAGGTTGATGTGCCTGCTCACACTAGTGATGATATTGTTCAGCTGGAGGTTGATGAGTCATCTCACATTAAAGGTGATACCATTATTCATTTGGAGGTGGATAACACTACTCACCCTAGCATGCCAGTTTTTGTTGCCACATCTACACCTACCAAGTCAGTTATACATATGACAAGTATATCCACCTCGCCTGTCTTCAAAAGCGACATCACAGTACAACAGTTACTTGCTAAGCCACCTTCACAACCACTAACACAAGAGGAAGAAACCCTATTCACATCCATTGTTAGAAAAAAACTAGAAACAGCAAAAAATAATATCATAAAATGCAAAACCAGAGGACAGCCTATTGTACTACAACAACTAATTAAACATAGAAGAGAAACATCAGTCACCAGAACGCCAACAAAACGTAAGCGATCTCAATTTCTCCACACTGTTAGGAAACATATTGCTGAAACATCAACTGACTCACTAGACCTGCAGCAGGCACATGAACTACAACGCTGTTCAGAAACATCACGTCTGGAAATTTGCAGGAAAGCAGGCATTGAAAGTAGGGTTAGAATATCCAAAGAATTAGCAATAGCCATGAAGGAAACAGTAGATCTTACGTGGGCACAGAAGAGAAAACAGAGAATTTTGAAAGACGCGCCAGCGGTATTAAAAATATAACACAATTAAAATTTATAATGGAAACTCATTTGTTACAAATTTCTCCATCTGTGAATGTACAGATTCTTCCTATAAAAAACAGGATACGTGAATGATAATTGAGTGAAATTTTGGGGCTAGAGCAAATTATGGCAGTTGTTGCGTGAGAGTGACAGAATTAACAAAGTGTGGAAATCATTTAATAGGTGTATGTTTTATTTATTAAATTGAACATTTCGTTTTACTCATGACCATACTCATTTTTACATGACCATCGTGATGTATGATTGAGATAATTGTTAGCTCTCATGTTTTGGGGACAATTGGGTGTGTTATTTTAAGGTAATAAATGTGGACTTGCAATTTAATGTTTCAATAATTAATGTTTGACTCATGAAACCAAAACAAAACTTTGATATCCATTTTCTGCAGGTTTTCTACTTCTGATTTCTGTAATTTGTTATGCATGTTGATTGTGACCGTTTTAGTGTAAATTGCATTAGAAACAAACCATAAAAAATATTTTAAAAACGTAAATTTTACACTATTTCACACTATTATATCTTCTGTTCTAATTGTGATAAAATGTTTGTTCTTGTTCCAAAATTTACTCTAACATTTCTAGTTTAGCTTTACGCAAAATTAAAGCTGGTATTTATAATAATAAAGAGCCTAAAAGCATTAATTAAGCCCTATCAAAAGTAAGCACTGCCACATTTTTTTCTCCGTTAGGAAGTTGACCACGTGACCTCTGTCACAATGGCTATAAATAGCGCGGTCAGGGAAAAAAGGGAAACAACTAAAAGATCGCTGGCAAACAGCCGTGTGGCGCTCAGTAAGTCGTGTTGTTGTGACTTGTGGTTTTGAAGGTGTCACATTGTGTCGAAGAATAGCAGATACAATTAGAGTGAGACTGACATCCTGCTTGAACCTCTTTGCTTTGGTCTTTTTTGTACAGTTGGCAGTGTTGTAGGTTACGTGCCCATTGTCCAGGGCAGTTTCAACTAAGAAATGATGTAATGGCAGGTACCATTTATAAGGACCTGTGTGGGTAGGGGTAGCTTGCACCAAGTTGGCCAAAGTGGTCGACACCTCCCATACTTTTGTTATATTTTTCTGCAAGCACTGGCTTCTGAATTGTTCTGCCTTCAAGAATTCCTCTTTTTCTAACTGTCTTGTCTGTAATATTATTGCAGTGAACAGCAGATATGAGGTTAAATCTTTTCGTATCATGCCAGGTGACTGCCAGCATGCCTTTATCTTCTGTTGCACCAAACACAGAATTATCTGCCTTTTTCAATTTGAGTTGCTTTTTCTTCAGTGCTTCAGGAAAATGCTTCCTATTCTCAGCTACTGTTCCAAATGCACCAATCTGAATTTCTTTAAGGTCTTGAAATAAAGCTGGAGGCTGAATACAAACTGCCACAGTAGAGAATATGTCTTGTTGTCTATTCATCAAGATCTTTCTCAACACTGGAAGTTGCCCCAACACAACCTTCATCATTTTCCTTACCAGTATAAATTTTCAATTTCATGCAGTATTATGTTTTAGCATCAGTGAGAGCAGATAGTTTGAATCCCCAGTTTGTGAATTTTGCTGGCTGGTAGTGCTTGAAATATATTCCTCCGTGTGCTGAGCGAGGTGATTTTCTCAGTACCTATTCACTTCGTTAGTGATCAGATCTTAGGCAGTGTCAGAATATAAAAGTTTGTAAAAATCAGTATACTTGAATTCTGTTGTATCTGCCTTGATACCTTGTTCTTCATATGGAGGAAGAATGTCAAGCTCAATAAGTTCATTCTGGGTAAGCTTTCTCCATTTCCAAGGATTATTTTGATGTGCAGTCCTGCTATGGCCCCTTGTGCCACGCCCATCTCCTGCTTCAGGCCTACCTACATCACCTCCAATTTCGTTGTCGCTACTGTCACTAGTGTTATTATTCAGTATTCCATTTCTACTTAGCCATGCATTATCACTTTCAGCCCCAGTTTCACTGCCAGAGTCAGAATCAACTCTGTTAAAAGTCAGGTTTTCATTATCACTCATTAAGAAAACAATGAACGGGCTCTTATACTAAAGATTTATGAGATTTTAATCAAATTTCCGCTACTAACATCGCTAAATGATATCAATCATGGGCGCAGCCATTTTGGAAGGCTGCAAATACACGGATGTAGCTATATTCGTAAAACTATCAATACGGCTGCCCTGTCGCTTTCTTAGTCTTACTATTTCGACTCTCGTCGAACTTGGTCAGCAAGGGTATGTAGTGGAAATTTGATGATCGTCGAACTTGGTCTGCAAAGTGTTAATGTTAGCCAACATATTTGTTTATGTGTGTTCCCATCCAAGGTGACCTATTTTTGCACATGTAGCAAGATGCACACATTAAAAATCCCTTGGCAGTTGGAAATCGTAAAGAGTATGTCATACGGTCGCTGCCCTGGCAAAATTAAAAAATTAGGAAACCTACCCACCACAAAAATATTTATAGAATGTATGGTTCCTGTATACACATATTGGGAATCTCGCTGGTGCTATGGAGTTTGTGCACTGTGTTGAGATCCTCCTTGTGTGTTCTAAGGGAGGAGACCAGAGCACTGATGGAGTTGACTGTGTGCAATGAAGATGGTCCTTAAAACCAAATCATATCAATAGGCAGATATGCAACATGGCAGTCTCCTGGTTACTGTTTCCTACCTCCAGCACATTATGTTGCAGATGGAAGAACCATTTCTGTTTCCTTTTCATTCATCACTTTACAGCTCCCCAATGAGCATAGGCTTAACAAACTCATACCAACATAGGCTTAACAAACTCATACCAACATGGGCTTAACAAACTCATAACCAAGAACATGCCATGTCTGACTGAAATAATTATTTCACTGGTACTTGCATACATTTTGTAGCCTAGGCAAAATCCTTAAAGTACTGAGGAGAGAAGAGTCTGCCTTTTACATTTTTGATCCAGTGAAGTGTGATTCATTGTTTATCTTAGACATATGCCTGGTTTTATACAGAGAACATGACCAGTCCAACATTATTGATTTCGGTATGGCTGTCCCTTATTCCCATCTGTTCCAGAATTCTTTGAATCTTTCTGATTTACTAAGTTCTCCAGTGTCCTACTTAATATTTAATTTTGATATTTTGATATTTTCATCCATAAACTAGGAATTTGCTTTATGCAAGGCTATAGTTCTGATGCTGGCCTAATAGAGATTTATCTTTGTTTTCTCACTGGATAGTGATCTCCTTATATCACATAATCTGTTATTTTTAATGAAAAGGAGCCTAAGGATGCAGGGGTGAAATTGGAAAGAAAATGTACAGTCATAATTTGTCACAGTGTATCAGTATGGGAAGAGACATTTTGAGGGCACCTGTTGATAGCATTACAAGGCAGTCCTTTTTTCTGGAATCCCCAGGGTAATAGAGGTAGAGGAATAGTGAAAAACACATGGAGAAGAGAACTGGAGACAGAATTGAAAATGGTAAAGAATGGCATGGAAAGATCTTGAGCTGATGGCACAGGACAGGATGATCTGGCACAGTATTGTTAAAGGCTTGTGCACCTTTAGGAGCGGAAGGGTAATGATGAGTATGAACATTGCGATAACCTTAGTTTTCTCGTCTTGCTATAGTGGGCCAGTGTGGAAATCAAATAGGCTGCAGGTTCTGGGATCTGGCGCTGAGGGAGCATGCACATGTCAACAAGGTGAGTTTTGTAACGTGGTCAAATCTAGTATGTTACCTGTAGTTAATTGTGACCAATGTGAGGTTGTGTATGATTCTGGCAACCTCATAATGTAAAACCAATTTTTACATAAAAGTCACTGCTGCAAGAGCCACATGAGTGCTTTAGTGTATACTTTCTGGCAAGAGGGCCTGCTGCCATAGTTACCCAAAGCTCCATAGCGAGCAATAATGGAAAATGGTGACGATGTAGCTAATTAATATGTACATGAAGAGTTTTATTTGTCATCATTCATCATCATGTTTCTTTTTTGTTTCTTATTGAGCAATCATTGCAGCTGAGTCCTTGCAGAAAATATGCACAAAAGCGTGTGAAGCAGTTGGCTTATGTTTTTTTTTTTTTTGTTATCTCCAGAGACCCCTAGAAACTACACCCACTGATTAACATAAATAATTGTAAATGCATCACTTTGTCAAAGCAACCTACTTCATTTCCTGTTTTGCTCCTTATGGAACATGTATCCACCATAGCAGGTGGCCTCCTTGAAGAAGTCTATATAAAAGCAGATACTCATGCAGCTGTGGTTTCTGTGTGTACTTTATTTTAAATGACGGTTGCTAGTCCCATGAACAACCTCATGCTGGTTGCCTCTTGCTATATAGGAAGAAAAGGGAAAAGGATCCGGTGGAAACTTAAAATCTCAAACCAGATCAGAAAGTTTTCAGTATATTTGTCATTGTTTTATTACTAAACATAGATCGATGCTCTGAGCGGCTCGCGGTCCAAATGATAGGATTTCAAAAGCTGGTCCCACCGGCTCGCGGCAGTTTATGTGTTAATGTTATAAGGTTTAAAGTATGTATTTTACTTTGTTCAATATTTGTTTTTTTTATCTTCGGGTTTCATAATCTGCATTATTTTGAATCTGTGCAAACTTGACCATTGCAAATCAAGGGCTACCAGTATATATGACTGTTAAATGGACATAGTATTTTGGAAATGTAGTAAGTTGATGGGAAGGATAATCCTTTAATTTACTATTACTGTTACAGTTTAAAGGAGCATAAAATGATATGATGATGCTGAACATGACTGTACAGCATAGAAATAGATTTGAGGGAATTCGGAACAGAGAACTAAAAGGAGACTTTTTTGGACTTTTTTTTTTTAGTGTCTGCAACAGAGTCCCTTAATGGCCAAAGCATTGAATTAAAAAAAGCAAAATTTAAAACAAAGAGAAAAATGGTAAGAAATACAAAGACCTTCCAGGATAGTGATTTTTCTTGCACGATACTTTATATACACTTGTGGTAACCCTCAAAGGTATAAGGGACAACAAGGAACCTGTGACAGATATAACAAGGTGACAGATGTAACAAGGTGACAGATATAACAAGGTGACAGAAGCATATTCTGATTCTAGCCAGTAGGTGACAATACACCTTGCACAAGAATGAAATTGCATCTCTCAGTTATGTTTGACATCATAATTTAAAGAAGAAAAATAAAACTGAAAGTATTGCCGTTAAAATATTGTACTTTGTTATGTCTTTCCTAAAAGGAGATTGTGCATTTTCATGATAATATTTTGTTTTTCAGAATGGGGTTTATGATGAATCCATTGGCAATTTTTTCTGTAATGTTGACAACAGATATGAGAGCCCAGCCAACATACCCTTGGGAAAGGGAAGTGGGAAAATCAAGTCATTGAAAGCTCGGGTAAAGTTTATGTTTGTAGGCTTGTCACTTGAATTTTCAAATGTCGAGAAGTGAATAAACCCTACCTGCCTTACCATGAGATGAGAAATACTGTATATGAAGTCCCAAATAAGTTTATTTATACATGCAGTCATATCTGAATCACTGCCCATTTCACCACCATGTTTAACTTCTTAGCTTTGAAGGTGTAGTACACGGATGTGCAATATGTTCATCAGTTGACATGTAGCGAATTGGCAACAAAAGTATGGTGAATTGGATTATTAGATCTGGCATGATACTGAATAAAAAATAATCGTTGCACTGAAAATACATAGGCTGTTATTTCTGGCCTATGCTGAAAGCTCTGAGGGTTTCTTCTGCATCCATATGATTCCACAAACTTACTAAATTACAGATATTCAACCAAATTGTGACGAGGTGGCCAGACAGAAAGATTGAAAGGATTCATATTGTTTTGTTCATGAGTTTCCTAGATTTGTGTTTGACCCTGTAAACATGACTAATCCTTGAATAAAGTCGTTATAGGAATTTCAGAATCTTACTCTTTGATCAGGATAGTTTACCTTCAGAATTCTTCTCCATATGTTTTTTTGGGGTCTTCCTACATTTCTTTTACACTGGGGATTCCAGAACTGCTTTGTAACCACAGATTCCCTCGGCACATAGTCTCTCACTTGCCAGTATCTTTGCATTCCTTCGTGTGTGCCTAGAGTTTGTTTCTTTCCATTAGCTTCACATTGTAAATCCTTCTATTCTGTGCAGGCACCCATTGTGACGTGTAATGGAAAAAGAGTCTACAGTAATCCGACAGCCTATTGCAACCTTATAGCTGCCCTCTGATTTGCTAGCTAAACCATGTATCAATACCCACTGTCTATTTCTGCAACGTACCATTTTGTTCCGCCTCTTTGTTTTAACATGAGCTAACGCAATGTTTACAAACTGCGTGACCTGTCAATCATAACAGGAAAGCAAATCAGGCTGTGTTTACCTCGTCCACTCACGCGAAGCTCATCTGTCAATCACAATACTTCTCAGACAGGCAAGCAGCTTGAGAGAGACAAAAACGCAGACCCTTTTGAAGTTTTGTACTCAGGGGAGTTAGAAACCCCTGGGCTCTTTGATCTTCAGAAGCGGGCATTCTTACAGAGAGACCCATTAGGGAACAGTAAGTCTTTTGATGACGGTCAAAAACCTCGCTGAAGACCAACCGTAAAGCCTTTATCTTGATATGCTTAGCTTCTGTCTGAATTCTGGATAACACTGGAACACGAAATTAACGCATTCAGAGATCAGAGAATCCTAATGATACTGTTGTCTTCTTAACCCCATCATCAGTTGTCAGTCAGAATTTTGAATAGTCTAGCGCAGTCCTAGAACCAGTCTTTATTGTTGGAATATGGTTTTCTAGTGTTCGTGGAAATTTTCATTTCTGAATTTTCTGATAAAAAGGATAATAGTGCTAATGTTTTAAGAATTGATAGCTTTTAACATTTGTTCTTCACTTAGAGATTTTTCTCGCTAGTAAAACGAGTGAAATAAAGTAATGCATAGCGATTTCATACCAGATATTCTATTAAAACGTTAAATCACACCATCCATATAGACAGTAAACTGATAATGAAGGATAGATACAACGTTATGTTTCATTTGTGCATATTTGTTATAGTATCTATTATTTTAATCATAAACGGCAAAGCCAACAGATGCCGACAATTAATAGCGATTTAATGACAGGCGATCATTGTTTAGGCAGTGCGTATGTACAGATTAAATAATAATTTTCATTGTACACTGACGCTGGCGAGCAAGGGTGGGCGACTTAACTTAACTCAGACCCGTCTGAACTTAGCTGCCAGCGGAATTTGTTGACGGGTAGGAAACACCGTGTGCCTTTTAAATTTAATCATGACTGACGGAGTGGAGAAGAGATCGTCTTGTCCCCGTCTGTGTGTGTAGATATAGGATTAGCATATTTTTTATATAAATGTTTCTAGTATTCTTCGCAAACCTGATCACAAGGGCGGCCAGCGGTTTTTTTCTTTTTCCTTTTTTGGATTTATTTTCTCCTTTTCTTGGCTGTGCGTCACCAATTTCATTTGTGAACGGGCACACGCCAGAGAGTATTGGAGGACAATAAATTTAATTTTTTTTAATAACTAGACTTACAAAACCCAGAGAGATATATAATTTTACCAGCCACAAGTTGGCCGATAGAAGAACCATCATCAGCCTATGAACAGAGTTCTAGCAACCAGATGTTTTTCCAATACTGGAAGTATTTTTCCTGCTAAAGAGTGAACCTCAAGAACTCTCTCAGTTTTTGTAACTATTTGTAATAACACTTATAGGAGACGCAACCATATTAGGCGTTCACCTCATGAACTAATTTCGGGGGATGGACTGGGGCCAATTTGGATCTGCGACAACTGGGGTGACAGAATATTAAGTCAATTAAATGATATATTCATGGAGTAATTCTATTACCAAGGGATATTACAGACCTACTGTTAAATGCTGTTTAAATGGATTGTTAGTTTTGTCATCTTCCAACTGTGGTCTCTCCTTGTGAATGATACGCCACACAGGCTATTATAATTACAATGAGTACTGCTGGTGTTCTGTCACTGTGTGTAGAATGTTTGCGATGGGTGTGTGTAGGTACAGTCACTCACATCACCGTAACACACGTATAAGTCATCGAATATTGAACGACTAGTGACGTTTTCTTGAACACTTTATTCACGCCAGAACACGGACACGATGACATAGACGAGTGTTGCTGTCATTTTTGACGGAGTCATCTGTCAAGTTATTTGCTTATGTTTTATCATAAGAATAATTGTGTCTTTACCTGCGATGTCAGGTTGATTAGGGGTTGTCTTCCCTTGTTTATTCATTCATTGTGTTTGACCTTTAGGGTCAAAGGTAGACAGTTCTGGCGTATGCCCATAGGCAGGGTTTTTTAAGCGGGAGTTGAGTTAGACTTCCGGCAAGCCGAGAAGTGTCCTGGAATTTCTGAAGGGACCAAGGGTCCATTGTGTTTTTCGGGGAGAATCTTCGAAGTGACTGCGATGGCAGTTTTCCCCAGTGAATCTCTGTGCGTTAGAATGACAGCAGAGTTCCTTGTTAGGTTCTGTGGACTCGGTTACAGGTAATACCGACTTTTTCCATTATTACGCTTTCGGTGGCAGAACATGTTAGAAGATTACCTAGTCTGTGAACTGCAACTCACCGGTCCTCCATTACAGAACATATATGTTGTGCTCAAGGTAGCCATCCAAGACTATTAGTCTTCATACCATCCAGAAATCCAGTGACGAAGATATATTGTGGGAGCCGCAGATTGGCGGCATATTTATGTCCACATAAGCATTACTGCAGGGTTGATGGTAACCTGCTTATCAGCACTACACAGCCGACGTCAGAACGAGGCCTGTGTTTTCGGCTATTATACTACAGCCTGATAATGTGCAATTGGCGGGGAATGCCAAGTTGTACCTATGTGTCAAGGTGATTAAGGTATCTGACGCGTTTAGTCAGAGAGATCAGGCGGCATTTTGAACTGTCATTGAATAACATTATTATTGACCATGCACGAATATTGGAATGTTTACCAGCCCTTTTTAATGCCTGATGTATTATTATCGATTTCCGGTCAGCATGACCTTGTTTACAATGACTGTTCCTGTTGATGCTACTATGTGTGTTATCGTCAATAAATGTTTTGAAACGTGCCTGCAGTGTTCAAGCATCCTTGACTACTGCATGTGAGTGTAGGGGTTGCAGTGTCTACATATATATACGAGCCTAAACACATTCGCGCCTTCATTCGCACCCACACTCAGTTCATCATACGCTCGCACTACACACCTAACAACATGTTTACTGTCTTGGGCCAGTGATCACCTCAACAAGAGAAAAAGACAGTTCCATTTCTGGTGGCCAGTTACGTGGGCTCTTCTGATACATTTCTGGTACGCCAGCCTTAAACAGACACCCCACCAGGCTACTTACACTTCTGGATGATGGGGCTATTTTCGTGAGAAGGACAAGTACACCTTACATTTGTGGGTTTAAGCTGGACAGAGCGAGAAATTAACATTTCCGTGGACTTATGCTACATTTATTATGCCTCCAGTGTTGTCCAGAAATTTACATTTCTACATGTGCTACATGTCATGAGGAACAAAGTGGACAACTGAGAATAACACACATACTCTATGCTTTCAAGTTTTGTCTACACAGGACAGAAATAGGTCATCAACTGTTGACCCAGATAAACAGTGCGAGCATTTATGTTATAATGCTACATAAACCACAACAGGACAAGTACTGAAGTTAACATCTAGGCATTTGCTACGTGGACCACAACTGCAAGTCGAGTCCCTTTTTGTAAACGGTACCGCTGGTCGTTTACACGTTTCAGTCAACAACAGACTTTTCTATGCCCGAGCATTCAAGCTACATTGTTCGAGGTCAAGTTCCTGTTTGTAAACAGTACATGAAATGGTAAACATTCGAGGTGCAAGACTCAAGATAGAGAAGGTCATAGTAACTTTTGTTCGTGAATACCACTTTATGCTACAGTGGATTTGACATTCAGTGCGCGCTTGACATTTTGTTTCTGTGTCGCAAGGAGCAAGAAATTTACTTTAGTTTCAGCTGTGACTGAACTTGTTCTGCAACACATTGAAATACTAATTGCTATATATATGTTTATGTTACTTCTACTGTTTTTGTGTATTTTTCTTGTGTTTTTCTGTGGGTTTTCGGTTGGTGGGTCTTACAGTAAATATGCCACTTAATCGAGGGTTACTGTAAGCGTTCTGTAGGGACTGCAAATTTCCTTAATTGGAATTTGCTAGCGACAATCGTTGCTATTTACGTTTAGCTGTGCTGAAACTGTACTTATCGTTGTTTTTGTAATATTTTTTCTGTTTTTCAGTTTTGATTTCATTTGTTTGTATCTGTAAGTCTTTCCTTTCTTTTGTTTATTTCTTTACACCTTTTCGTTTATAACAGTGTTGCCATTTGTCTTGTTTATTTTTCGCGGTCATCATTACACATTTGTGTAACATTTTCTTTACTTTTTGCTGTATTGTTTATTTGACTTCCGCGAACGTTTTCGGTCATTGTTCTGTATTTTTGTCTTTGTATTTATGATTGTTCTACATTATTGTCATACACAGTCTACATACATACACTTGGTCATGTATTATTATTATTGATAAGGTACACTCTTCATATAGAGAAAAGATTATCGAATCGTGCAGGTTAGCAACTTCATCTTCCGAATTTGCGAAAGAAAAAGCTAGGCGATTTGCTAACAAGAAAAGACGCCTACGTCAACTTTGTCCTGGAGACAAAGCATATGTCTTACTTCCCTCAAGAGAGAATAGACTTCTCATTTCATGGAAAGGTCCATACACTATAGTCTCCAAAATTTCCGATGTCGACTACATCGTCGATGTGGATGGAAAGCATAAAACCTTCCATATAAATATGCTAACAGAGTTTATTGAACGTCCAGACTATTTGCAGCCTATTTTCCAGGCGACGGACGACTCTCCAGTCCAACATGGTCACATCTCATCCCTGTCCGTTATACAGGATGAGGAAACTATTTTTTCTGACGTTAACTTACCTCTTCCTGCGATTCCACTGAATTCAACGGAATCGTGGAGGGACGTACAGTCTCTTCGAACTTGTCTTTTGAGGAGCAACGTCAAGTATCCTCTACGCTACAATCATATCAGGATGTCCTTACCGACATTCCTGGACACACAGATGTCATAGAACATGACATCATACTTACTGATCGTAATCAGATCAGAGTAAGACCATACCCAATACCTATTCATTTTCAAGCACAAGTCGAGAAAGAATTGGATGAAATGATTCAACTGCAAATAATTGAACCATCCACTTCAGCTTATTCTTCGTCCATAGTTATTGTTCGAAAGAAAGACAATAACATACGTCTTTGCGTTGACTATCGCAAATTAAATCAAGTTACGAAGTTCGATGCTGAACCTATGCCATTATTAGATGATCTACTTATTAGACTTTCTAAAGCTAAATTCTTTACTAAACTAGACTTGTCGAAAGGTTATTGGCAAGTCCCACTGACGGAACACGCCAAACCTCTCACTGCTTTTTCGACACCTAGGGGTCTGTTTCAATGGAATTTTATGCCTTTCGGGCTTATGAACGCCCCAGCGACTTTCGTGCGCATGATGCGACGAATTCTATCAGATCATGCAGATGTCATCGCATATTTAGACGACATCTGTCTTTTCAGCGATACTTGGGAAGAACACTATTTGGGTCTAAAGGAATTGCTATCTACTCTACGTGAGCATAGTTTGACTGCAAAACCCTCTAAAGCTTTTGTTGGGTTTAGTGAAATTTCCTTCCTAGGTCATCGAGTTGGTCATGGTCTGTTGAAGACAGAGGACCAAAACATTTCGAAGATATTAAATATCTCGGTTCCGAAGACAAAAAAGCAAGTGCGTAGTCTCTTGGGATTGATACAATTCTATGGAAGATTCATTGAGAATCTGTCCTCCATTATGGCACCACTTTCATCGTTATTGAAAAAAGGTTCTCCTAATATGGTGCGTTGGTCCCAGGAATGCCAATCTTCATTGGATCAGGTTAAGAATTTGTTCTCATCTCATCCTATCTTAAGACTACCAACGATTGATAAGACTTTTGTTCTTCGTAGTGATGCCTCTTCCACTGGGATTGGAGCGGCACTAATGCAGGAATATTCAGGAACTCTGCATCCTGTAATGTATATTTCTAGGAAGCTAAATGCGGCAGAAAGGAATTACTCGGTTTTAGACCGTGAATTGTTGGCTATGGTTTGGTCCATTCTTAAGCTACAAAGATTCCTTCTGGGCGCGCATTTCTTTATGGAAACCGACCAAAAAGCTCTAACGGCTATACAAAGTAAGGATTTGAAGAGCTCGAGATCTACTCGTTATGCTATTGCTCTTCAGCCTTTCCATTTCACAGTGCGAGCTATCCGTGGTTCGGATAATGTGATGGCGGACATATTGTCCAGATGCCCACATGATTCCAGTTAAATCTTGTGTCCTAGTTTTTCCTGATACACTTTCGGACTTAGGTCTGTCCTTAATATCCTAATATGTTGTAATACAAATGTATTTGGATGATGTTTAGATAATTTAACAAATTTCATTTTGTCCATCCATCAGTGATATGTTGCTAATATAGCATTGTAATTCATGACATTTGTATATTGCTATAATTATAGTATTTAGTAATGTTTGATATATGATTGGTATTGCCAGCAACTTAGGTTTCTTTAATGGTACCCCTTAGTTTGTTTGGCTTAAAGGAAATATTTTCTCCTACGTTGGGAGATGATTTGTACCCTCTTCAGACGCTTTGTTTATGCGTCTATTGTACCTGATATTAGGTTCATTTTTTCATGAGCACATAAGTGATACTTGTGCAATCTTGCTCATGGACATATTAAAAAAAAAAAAAAATTTCATTTTTTTTTTACAGGGGGGTTGTAGTAATATGTTGCTGTCATTTTTGACTTAGTCATCTGTCAAGTTATTTGCTTATGTTTTATCATAAGAATAATTGTGTCTTTACCTGCGATGTCAGGTTGATTAGGGGTTGTCTTCCCTTGTTTATTCATTCATTGTGTTTGACCTTTAGGGTCAAAGGTAGACAGTTCTGGCGTATGCCCATAGGCAGGGTTTTTTAAGTGGGAGTTGAGTTAGACTTCCGGCAAGCCGAGAAGTGTCCTGGAATTTCTGAAGGGACCAAGGGTCCATTGTGTTTTTCGGGGAGAATCTTCGAAGTGACTGCGATGGCAGTTTTCCCCAGTGAATCTCTGTGCGTTGGAATGACAGCAGAGTTCCTTGTTAGGTTCTGTGGACTCGGTTACAGGTAATACCGACTTTTTCCATTATTACGCTTTCGGTGGCAGAACATGTTAGAAGATTACCTAGTCTGTGAACTGCAACTCACCGGTCCTCCATTACAGAACATAAATGTTATGCTCAAGGTAGCCATCCAAGACTATTAGTCTTCATACCATCCAGAAATCCAGTGACGAAGATATATTGTGGGAGCCGCAGATTGGCGGCATATTTATGTCCACATAAGCATTACTGCAGGGTTGATGGTAACCTGCTTATCAGCAGTACACAGCCGACGTCAGAACGAGGCCTGTGTTTTCGGCTATTATACTACAGCCTGATAATGTGCAATTGGCGGGGAATGCCAAGTTGTACCTATGTGTCAAGGTGATTAAGGTATCTGACGCGTTTAGTCAGAGAGATCAGGCGGCATTTTGAACCGTCATTGAATAACATTATTATTGACCATGCACGAATATTGGAATGTTTACCAGCCCTTTTGAACGCCTGATGTATTATTATCGATTTCCGGTCAGCATGACCTTGTTTACAATGACTGTTCCTGTTGATGCTACTATGTGTGTTATCGTCAATAAATGTTTTGAAACGTGCCTGCAGTGTTCAAGCATCCTTGACTACTGCATGTGAGTGTAGGGGTTGCAGTGTCTACATATATACGAGCCTAAACACATTCGCGCCTTCATTCGCACCCACACTCAGTTCATCATACGCTCGCACTACACACCTAACAACATGTTTACTGTCTTGGGCCAGTGATCACCTCAACAAGAGAAAAAGACAGTTACAACGAGATACAGTTTACATTGAATCAAAATAGCATCCATACTCCAACATCTCAAAAGGACTGCGTCCACTGCAGTCATAATAATATCACTGTTAATACTGGCCGTTACAATATCCATTAAACTCAAAGGACTGCGTCCACTGCAGTCATAATAATAATATGTTAATACTGGCCGTTACAATATCCATTAAACTCAAAGGACTGCGTCCACTGCAGTCATAATAATATCACTGTTAATACTGGCCATTACAATATCCATTAAACTCAAAGGACTGTGTCCACTGCAGTCATAATAATAATATGTTAATACTGGCCGTTACAATATCCATTAAACTCAAAGGACTGCGTCCACTGCAGTCATAATAATAATATGGCCAGACTGCACCCACGGCAGTTATAATAATAATATGGCCAGACTGCACCCACGGCAGTTATAATAATAATATGGCCAGAACATGTCTTAGCGCTATTCCTCCACAATAGTAAATTCTTCAGGGGAAGCGAATATGACTCAAAAACCGGCCTGTACACTCCAAGGCCTTCAGAACATATCTTTAAATCAAGTGTATTCTATCTGCAGATAAGCACACATAAATCTGACAGATAATCACACATAAATCCATTAAGCATCAATGCCTATACCAAAAAATATCCACTGGTACACATCGAAAAACATGGCTGAAACCTCCTCCCTGTTCACTCACTGGGGACTCACTCTCCCCATCAAACTCCCAGCACACCCCGCCAAATCACACATCCGCAGGTTTGCCGCCAGAGGCAGCGAATCTCGCTCAGCTCAAAACAGCACAAAAATAGCTTAGACAAATTCATCTCTCACGGGAACTTGCCACTGTGAGCAGAGTTCTAAATACCGAACATTCGAGTCTAATACCATCATATATTTTTAAATGAACAAAACGCTGTTTCAGTGGGATAACCACAATAATCTCTTGTACATCCCAGACTTTTACTAATTAATTCCCTTTGCTTAGTTTTAGACTTAACACCTACCATACCAGGCAATTAGGTAAGAGTGTGAGAGTGGCCACTGTTTGCAAGAGTGTGCGAGTATTTTCTTGTTTACGGGAAAACTATCCATATATCTGATTTGTCTAAAAGTTTGTTTATTTTACTGGGTCTCATAGAGTACCACTACTGTTCATTCTGTAACAGAGTGCTAACATTCAACCTTTGGGTTAATAATTTTAGGGTTCTTTTCTCCATTTGGGGAGGGTGCACATTTTCTGCTTTATTTCATATGCATGTAAATGACTCTGATCTTTTCCTTTAGATATGTTGATGATGTCGAGTTTTAATGATAATAAACTACAAAGAAACTTACCTTTGTGTGTTGGTCAGACCCATACCCATTTATCCTTAGTTTTTCACATTTGTGTGTTTTGTGTCACATAGTTGTGTGTGTGTAGATTAACTTATCTATTCCTGATAGGGAGATAAAAGCTGTCTTGCAATAAAGTACAGTCGTATGGATAAGCTGGAAGAGATTGCCTAATCACTCCAGAGACAGATATTTTTTCCTGTGAAAAATCTATTTCTATACCTTCTCGCGTATCTGTCGACATCCAATATATATACTCAGACGGGCCAAATAAAACAATTAACCTTCCATACGACACCCATTTATGAAAATCTGTAATCTCTTGATAATTGTTTTTGGGTGTTTAGAAAGTTTCAAATCCAGACTGCCTTAATATTTGGGTTGAAAGTTTGCTTTTTGTAGGCTTTTTTCTGTTGGACTTGATTTTTATTTTTTATTAATGCAGTTAAAGTTCCATTTTCCTCTTATTTGTTACTCTTATTTTGATATCACTGTTCATTCCTCTGCCTTTGTTTATATTGCTGCCAACATATGTGTCTTGAGTCAACATACCGCAGTGGTGTTTCTTCATGTGCAATCTAAGCCTCCATTTCCACATTTATTCTGGTAATATTTGCCTTTTCTCTGTGTATTTTCTGATCCAACAGCTGTGGCCTCTCATTTATAGCACGTTTCACTAGCTTTGCCCAACTTCAAAATGCTATATCTCAGCGAATATATAACGCATATAAGTGAAATTTTTTGTGTGAATTTGAAATGGTATAGACCCTATGAATTAAATTTTTCATTAAAATGCGGCCATTGGTTTCAATTTTCGTTTCTTTGCGATATAATATAAAATCCTACTTGCCAACACACATCACACGCACACATATTGAAATGTCTACAGTAAATTATACGACCTCATTTGCACATTTTTGGTTTATCAAGCAATTGGCATGATTTTTGAGTGAAATTGCGTGAAATCGCACTTCTTGAACATAAAACAGTTTATATCCGGTGCAACGCACACATTGTCAATCAGAGGTGTGTCTACAAAAATTATTGTGTGGTTAAGAAGGAAAAATGAGTCTGCGAGTACATTTTATGACATTACAGCAAATCACAAATAGGATTTTTAAGTATTTCTGCAATGAAGCTACTCGAGGAAAACTATATCATTCTATTTCAAACCCACAAAAGAGGACTATTCACGCCTTGGGGATAAGCAAACGATCATTGCACCGCTGGATAGTGACATCTGAAATGTCTAATTCCAGTGTTTTACACACGAAAATTAGGCCAAGAGTGGTGGATAATTTTGACAGAGAATTGATCCGCAGAGAAATTTGCAATATGTTTCACAATAATGAGGCAGTGACTTTAAGGAAATTGAAAATTTGGTTAAGAAAGAATAATGACATTGATATTTCCAAATCTACGCTATGGAGGACTATTAGGAGTTTGGGATTCACTTTTAGAAAATATGTTGGTGGTAGAAACCTTATTTGTGAGAAGCCTCATATAGTTGCAATGAGAAGCAAATATTTACGCGAGGTCAGAGAAATGAGAAGAGATTGTTATGATTTTGTGTATTTAGATGAAACTTGGATCAATGCGCACCACAGTAATGAACGAGAATGGCAATCATCTGATGGAACAACTAAGAGACTAGTACCAAGCAGCAAAGGACAGCGCCTAATAATTGCACATCCAGGAAGCAGCCATCATGGGCTTCTAAATAATACTGAACTCATATTTGTTTCAAAATCCACAGATAATAGGGATTACCATGCAGAGATGAATGGCAAGATATTTCAAGATTGGATTGTGAATCATGTACTTTCTTCCTTGGATAGACCGTGGTGTTTGATAATGGACAATGCCTCATATCACAACGTTGTGGCACCAGAAGATAAAGTTTCTAATTCACCAAGTATTAAAGATGTAATAAAGATTTGGCTGACCATAAACAACATTCCATTCAACGAAATGTCCATGAACCTGAATTACTTGGAATTGTAAAAAAAGACACAGCATACAAAGATATTTCACATAGACAAGGCAATCCATGAACATGGTCACAGATGTTTAAGATTACCTCCTTACCATTCTCACTTAAACCCAATAGAATTAGTATGGGCTAAAATTAAGGAACAGGTAGCAACAGAAAATAGAACGTTCAAATTAAAAGATGTTGAAATACTTATAAAAGCCGCCATCTCCAATATAGCCAGGGATTATTGGAAGAAAAGTGAGAACCATGTGTTACAAGAGGAAGAGGAATATTGGAAGAATGATGGTTTGTCCTTCATTCAGCCGAGATTGATTTTCAATTTCTCAGAGACATCTGATTATGATTCGGATGAAGTTTAATTTCTTTAAAGATGACCTTACCGTTATTTACAAGCACATTAGAGGAGCAACGTTCCATTATGATATTTATGAACCGCAAAGAGATGATACCCATTGAAATAATTAGATCAAGGAAGGTCCAGTTTGGTAGCGCATTAAATGTCAATGACAAACAATGTCACGAGTATTTCGCATGCAGATCATTTAAGAAATCATCTTCAACACGTATTCAATTGCAAACGTGATGGCCACATTATTGTAATAGTAGACATGCCTATGCCTAATCAATTCACAGAATCTGTGCATGAAGTGGTAAAATTTCTTTTCTCGATACACAATAATTAGAATGCCGACAAAGATCAAAGGATTTCATCCGTTTATGGGAACTGGACAAGATGCACAGATATAAAGTATATATTTGTTGGGTCTAACCCAATATAACATCGTATGCAAAAAATGGCATTAATACGTTAGACGGTTAATCAGATAATTACATTTGTTTGAGGGCAAAGCTAGTGAAACGTGCTATAGTAACCTAATTTTGTTTTGCATGTGGTTTTGGTTAGATCTAGAAAGGCAACATCTTCAGGAAATTCTAGGTCACCAAGCTGTTTAGTCAGCGTCCACAAAATATCATTTCTGCTGGTTGGTGTTTCCATAATCCTGGATCCAGTCATAGACAGTAAGAAGAGAAATTGTGACAAAAGGCCCAGCATAACATGTCTTTGTACATTTTCCTGGTTAGGTTAATGAACTAATGAGGTACCTCATAGTGTCTCATCAATTTCCAGTGATTCTTTGTCTAAACTGTTGAAGACATTAGTCCAAAAATCCAGTGTAAAGTGATGAATTCCACTTTAAACTTTTTTCTACTATTATGCACAGTTATAAACTGGTCTGTACAGTATTTGGATGGTGTCACGTGACCGATAATCTATTTTACCATCTTGTCCATAATTTGATTACTTTTTAAATGTCCTGGTTTTCCTCGTCATTTTGTATTTTCTTTTTCTTTCATTTTCTACCTTCGTGGCCAAACTTTTTCACCTTCTCAAACCCCACCCGAAGTTTGGTTACGTTCCGGCCTGTAGCGGTCAGCGAACGATAATATTATCTAAGCCGCACCTGGTCTGACCAGGGGAATATCTCTTACGTTTAAAGCCTTTGATCACGAGCGAAAGGGTCCCTGTGTTTGGCTTCCAGAACGCTGCTTCGGATCATAATATTATGCATCCTGGAAACAGGGGAAGACAAACCCGCGGTCAGTCTTTGAGTTTTTGCCCTTAGACAAGATAGAGCATAATGTTATGCATTTCTCTACCTGGGGAACTTTCGCACGATTTCTTTTGTCTTACTCTAGATTACGTCTTTCGCCGAACTTCTGTAGAAATATGCAGGCCAGGTGTCCGGGGGGAGCGTCCCTTGTGATCTATAAGAGTAGACTGGTTTTAATAGACAAAGACATTCGTAAATTTTCCTGGCCCGTAGATGACCATCATGAGATAAGGCAAACTTTAACACAGTACTAGAATGTGTTTGCCTATGTTCTAGTCATTTTCGGGGTGAGTTGACATATCTTATAATTATAATATATTAGATTCATGTTAGCTTTTATATATCTGTTAGGAAAGTGAATTTATTTCTGAGGACTACTCCTAGTAATTTATTCAGTGATAAGGTAGCGCTGTCTACGGCCTAGTAAGGGTGCTTAAACTGTTACGGTTTATCATGGGTTAAATGTTAAACTTACAATAACAGATAATAGGCGTAGAATCAATCCACGAATGCTTACCAGTGGGTTAAGAGTCAGCAAAAATTAACTGTCATTTCTGTAAGATAATGTCAGGTGTGGATTGTTCACTTTAAAACTGAATAGTGAGATGCAGGTAATAACTCTGGATTATAGGAGATAGTCACTTATTCCTTTTGATAGATATTTCTAGTGGCAAGGGAGGATCATTTTATGCTTACTTGTGTGGCTAGGCACTAGTCTATAACTTTCACTGAAAGCAGTCACCAGGCATAGATATAATTATATCTTATGATTTAGCTACAACTGTATTATTATAGCAAGAACATTGCATTTTCTTTGTACTCATTTTGTGGAATGCTAATATATTTTCCAAAGGGGACATACGATTTATTTGTGTAATGTCAAATGCTGTAATCTGTTTATGTAAATTCATTTAATGTTGTAAGATGAATAAGCATATTCTTTTAACTGTAACTACAGGTTAGGTTTCCTGTATGTTGAGATTGGGAGAAGAGGAGGAGATTTTGCTGTCAGAACATTTAATGACAGTTACACGGGTGTACAAAAGATATTAAGACTATGCGGGCGCGTGTTGATAATTGATATTTTTAAGGAACAGGAGACATGGTTAAAGACAGCTCTAAACTATCATAGCAATAACTACAATAAATTTAATCCCATAGTGGAGTGAAATTTTCTGTATAAAGTTAGTGTGATTTATTATTTGCTTGAAGTAAAAGGGTGTCTCTTTTTGGGTCTCAGTTTCAGGGAGACCGAATCACTAGAGCAGACTTCAGTCAGGCAAAGAAAGTCATATACTCTTCGATCTAGAGGGTTTCTGTATACATCTAGTAACGAATCGTCAACCCCGTTCCTGAATCAAAACCCCTTTTTGTCAACGCCAAGTTAAGCTCACGCAGTGCAACGGAGCCAACGCGAAATCTGGAATCGCCAAACGCAGTAGTAGTTCTCTACTCGCCTATTGGATTACCAGCCAGAGCATTGCGGCTTCCAGAATATCAAAACCGCCCAGCATGCCTATAGCAGAATTCCATATCACCCGCCTTTTTGTGCCTAAACGGGGCACTCAGCAAACCACAGCCAAACCAGTTTAAACAGGATTTACTACCCAGCACGCAAGAGCCTAGCGCCGGATAAGCGCGCCTGGGACTCTTTGTCCTCAAGTGACTTCTTCTGGTGTATTTTTCTGGATACTTAAAACCTCGCACGTATGAGCAGCCATCTATGGACAGAGTTCCAGCCCCCCTCTCGCGAGTAGCGGTCACCAACGTTTAGCACCAACAAAGAAAGTTTTGTAGGCTAGTCCCTCACAAAGGATCTACAAGTAATACTCTTTCTGGAGCTAGCACATTTGGTCCCACGAAAAACAACAGACAGGCTGTCGCTCAGTTCGTATTTGGTCAGCAGGAGATAAACAACGTCTTCCAGTGTTCCCTCGCGCAATTAGGGGTCACCAACGTTTAGCCCGACAAGGGAAGTTCGGTATTTCACTTCAGTCATCTTGAAGGATATTTATCGGTAAGACACTTCCTGGAGCTAGCGCCTTTGGTCCCCGAAAGCGGACCCTTTGTCGGACAGCTTAGTTATTTTCTCTGCGTTCTACAGGTTTTTATGAGTGTTGGTGGTGTGTGTGTTTGTGGGTGTGTATTTGCATTATTGTTGGTGTATATGATTATTGATGACTATTGATGATTATTTGAATATTGATGTAATTTATGCTGTGTATGATGATATGCATTAATTCCATGCTTTTCTTCTTTAATAAAGTTTACACCTTTATTAATACGCTGTTCACGACCTTTCGATCCATATTTGTATTTTTAGCTCTTTACTAGAATCTCTATGTATGATAAGAGAAAAGAGTGAGAGCCGGAGATGCTTAGACAGTAAAAGTGAGTTGAGGCCTGGAGAGAGAGATCCTTTGAATAAATCTTCTTCCAGGTTGTCTCAAGTCCATCTCCTATTTACACCTTATCTAAAGTGTAATCTATAACTCTGTCAGTCCACTATCCCTTGTCGATTTCACTACTATTGTCCAACTCGACAAATACTCTACACTCAAACTCAACCACGACAAATGGGGTCTCGCCGCGGAATTTGAACTACATCTGCAGCAATCGCAACAGATGAGGTTGCAGTCTGGTAGGAATCTCTCACAAGATTCTATTCTGATTCTTAGAGTTTAGTGTTCGGCAGATTATAGGAATTTCTTTCCCCTAGACATATCGAACTATTTCTTTTGGAGGAAGTCGGAACAGCGTTTTTCTCCACAGCAATCATAAATATTAAGTTACATTTATTGTTCATGCTACACATGAGACAGCTGGTAAAGGTTGATGGTATCACTGCTGAGTTTTTGGTTGACAAATCTGACGACTATTGTTGTAAAAGTCAGAAAAAATTTTTTTTAAGGGTTAATATTTTTTTCAGGAGTAGCTCTTTAATCTGAGATAAGAAGCTACAGATAGTCAGTTACTAGCTCGTATCTGTACCAAGGGAGGGTGTTCATTCGGATGATAGTAACCAATCCTCTCAATAGCTTAGTACTGACAGAACTGGGGTGAAGTGATAGTAATAAGTTTTACATCACTTACATTTTTTGGAGTTTTTTTTGGGTGTTTGCTTGTCGCAATCAGAGTAGCTACAAACTTTCTTGTTTTTAAAGTTTCCAGGCTAGCCTAGATTTTATTGATTATTAAGTTAATCAGCACCTAGTGAACTAGGTAACTAAGATCTCTAGGTTCTATTCTTCTATAGTGTTTGCTCACCCTGATATAATGGCCGATCTAGATAAAGTGCATAGGATTGCCCTCGAGGTAGCTAAGTACATGGAGTACAAGGATAGCGAAATCCAGCCCTTTCTAGAATTTGCAGTAAGCCTGCAGGATCAATACGAGGTAGACAATTGGTTTGACAGTCGTTTAATCTTGGCATGGTCCTGTAAACAAACTGGGGAGAGTGAAGCATTCACCCGACAGTATGTAGAAGAAGTGATAGAAGATGAGAAGCAAAGGGAAAAGCAAAAACAAGAACGGGACAAGCAATTGGAAATAGAGCGACAAGAAAGGGACAGGCTACACCAAATCAGAATGAATGAGCTGGATAGCCAAATTCGGAGTATGGAAACAGATACTAAATGTAGTCACTCTAATTCCCCTTCTACTGTGCCCTTAACGGTCAACGCCTCTGCAAACCTTGCGTTTTTGAAAGAAAACTTGCCTGCTAAAACCGAACCCCAACTCCAGAAAATTGACTTTCCTTTGGACTTGGATCCGAAGCCCAAACAAGGAAAGAATTTACGTCGGGACAGCAGACCTAAAGCCACGGGAAAAATTACGCAACGTTCCCAGGCATGGAAACTGCACAAAGGTGAGACAGGTGCTAACAAGCATTGTAATATGGATTGTTCCCGTCTGGCAAGCGGCGAACCCCGAGCCTCTCACGCTCCAGACCGAGCAGCACCTAACCGACACGTGACGTTGAGAAAAGGGAGCCACACCCTATCATGTTATATTTCGCAAGATTCCCGGCCGGACAGCGAAAAACCATATGCAGAGGCGCATCCCTCCAACTCAGCGATCGTAGAAAGGAGGGGCCGCTCCTCTTATCACCCTGAGCTTAAAAGGTGCATGAATAAGTCGCCTGCTAAAAGGGTTAAACTTTCCAAACCGTTCCAAGGAACTTTGGAAAAACACACCGAGAGTTTTTTCTCGGGCACTTCGCGATCTAACGGGATCTCAAACCGTCCAGTCCTTTGCATGCAGACTGCGGAGCCTGTCAACCAGGAAGTGGATCTCGCATTGCAGGACAAAGTTCAACTGACGCCAGTAACTTCCTCAGAGGAGGGCAAAGTTGACGTTTATGGTGGACACAGGGTTCCAGGCGAAGGGATCCCTGGTATTCCATTTGAGTCTCTCACACTTCTCAGGGCAGAAGACAGTGAGAAAAGCTGCCTTACTACTGTACAAGGAGCCATTGTTGAGAGCCTTGGCTCACGTCATGCTAGTACCGGGAAAGCGACTCAACAAACTCTGCAACTCGCAGATAATGCCTATCTTTCTCCACGGATAGAAGCTACGGAGATCTGTTATGATTTAGTAGAACCCCAGAATGCGATCGATTACTCTCTGCTTCAGGCAGCTGAGTTCTCTCATTCAAATCGCATTATTCCAGTGGTCTCAACCCCACTGATGGACAGCAAAGTAGTCGCCTCCGCCAGGCCATTACCGAGCAACTTGATCATTTCCGTTGACCAAGCCAGAGTTGTAACTGGCAAGGCAAGGAAAGCTCCAGATCCACCTTTAGACGGCACAGGTCTGAAGATTGATCAATGCTCCCACCGAAACAGGGAAGTAGGTGTGGAGAGGCAGAAGAAAAATGCTAGCATTTCTTCGGCCAACGAACGGCTTTATTGGCCAACTAGGATTACACGCGCGCGAAAAATCCCTATAGACTGCAGCTATAGAGGGTTATTCAAGGCCACGCCTGTGACAGGTAAATATATACATAAGCAGCCTGAGCCCAACAATTATTACACTGCACATAACAGGCGGATTATCTACGCAGTGGCCAGTGAGTTTAGGCAGGGCCGAAAACCACAACAGGTGCGGATAATTTTTCGGACCATAAACAGGCACAGCGAATGGTGGAACCAAGATCAGGTTCACACGGAAACGAAGGGCGTCAGCGCCGAATGGCCTCGCAAAATCCCATTCGCTGAACGTCTATTAGACAGAGGGAAGAAAAGAAATGAACTCGGAGCTAGTCATACAGTACTGACAGAAATTGGATACGATTTTGGTTATGATTATAGAAGGTTCTTACGACATGTAACGGACATCGATGGAAAAGATAAATTACTGTCATTTTTGTCCGTATTCCTCGAACTTTAAACGGGGGGGGGGGGGGGGGGGGGGGGGCACTTGTCACGTGACCGATAATCTATTTTACCATCTTGTCCATAATTTGATTACTTTTTAAATGTCCTGGTTTTCCTCGTCATTTTGTATTTTCTTTTTCTTTCATTTTCTACCTTCGTGGCCAAACTTTTTCACCTTCTCAAACCCCACCCGAGGTTTGGTTACGTTCCGGCCTGTAGCGGTCAGCGAACGATAATATTATCTAAGCCGCACCTGGTCTGACCAGGGGAATATCTCTTACGTTTAAGCCTTTGATCACGAGCGAAAGGGTCCCTGTGTTTGGCTTCCAGAACGCTGCTTCGGATCATAATATTATGCATCCTGGAAACAGGAGGAGACAAACCCGCGGTCAGTCTTTGAGTTTTTGCCCTTAGACAAGATAGAGCATAATGTTATGCATTTCTCTACCTGGGGAACTTTCGCACGATTTCTTTTGTCTTACTCTAGATTACGTCTTTCGCCGAACTTCTGTAGAAATATGCAGGCCAGGTGTCCGGGGGGAGCGTCCCTTGTGATCTATAAGAGTAGACTGGTTTTAATAGACAAAGACATTCGTAAATTTTCCTGGCCCGTAGATGACCATCATGAGATAAGGCAAACTTTAACACAGTACTAGAATGTGTTTGCCTATGTTCTAGTCATTTTCGGGGTGAGTTGACATATCTTATAATTATAATATATTAGATTCATGTTAGCTTTTATATATCTGTTAGGAAAGTGAATTTATTTCTGAGGACTTCTCCTAGTAATTTATTCAGTGATAAGGTAGCGCTGTCTACGGCCTAGTAAGGGTGCTTAAACTGTTACGGTTTATCATGGGTTAAATGTTAAACTTACAATAACAGATAATAGGCGTAGAATCAGTCCACGAATGCTTACCAGTGGGTTAAGAGTCAGCAAAAATTAACTGTCATTTCTGTAAGATAATGTCAGGTGTGGATTGTTCACTTTAAAACTGAATAGTGAGATGCAGGTAATAACTCTGGATTATAGGAGATAGTCACTTATTCCTTTTGATAGATATTTCTAGTGGCAAGGGAGGATCATTTTATGCTTACTTGTGTGGCTAGGCACCAGTCTATAACTTTCACTGAAAGCAGTCACCAGGCATAGATATAATTATATCTTATGATTTAGCCACAACTGTATTATTATAGCAAGAACATTGCATTTTCTTTGTACTCATTTTGTGGAATGCTAATATATTTTCCAAAGGGGACATACGATTTATTTGTGTAATGTCAAATGCTGTAATCTGTTTATGTAAATTCATTTAATGTTGTAAGATGAATAAGCATATTCTTTTAACTGTAACTACAGGTTAGGTTTCCTGTATGTTGAGATTGGGAGAAGAGGAGGAGATTTTGCTGTCAGAACATTTAATGACAGTTACATGGGTGTACAAAAGATATTAAGACTATGCGGGCGCGTGTTGATAATTGATATTTTTAAGGAACAGGAGACATGGTTAAAGACAGCCCTAAACTATCATAGCAATAACTACAATAAATTTAATCCCATAGTGGAGCGAAACTTTCTGTATAAAGTTAGTGTGATTTATTATTTGCTTGAAGTAAAAGGGTGTCTCTTTTTGGGTCTCAGTTTCAGGGAGACCGAATCACTAGAGCAGACTTCAGTCAGGTGAAGAAAGTCATATACTCTTCGATCTAGAGGGTTTCTGTATACATCTAGTAACGAATCGTCAACCCCGTTCCTGAATCAAAACCCCTTTTTGCCAATGCCAAGCTAAGCTCACGCAGTGCAACGGAGCCAACGCGAAATCTGGAATCGCCAAACGCAGTAGTAGTTCTCTACTCGCCTATTGGATTACCAGCCAGAGCATTGCGGCTTCCAGAATATCAAAACCGCCCAGCATGCCTATAGCAGAATTCCATATCACCCGCCTTTTTGTGCCTAAACGGGGCACTCAGCAAACCACAGCCAAACCAGTTTAAACAGGATTTACTACCCAGCACGCAAGAGCCTAGCGCCGGATAAGCGCGCCTGGGACTCTTTGTCCTCAAGTGACTTCTTCTGGTGTATTTTTCTGGATACTTAAAACCTCGCACGTATGAGCAGCCATCTATGGACAGAGTTCCAGCCCCCCTCTCGCGAGTAGCGGTCACCAACGTTTAGCACCAACAAAGAAAGTTTTGTAGGCTAGTCCCTCACGAAGGATCTACAAGTAATACTCTTTCTGGAGCTAGCACATTTGGTCCCACGAAAAACAACAGACAGGCTGTCGCTCAGTTCGTATTTGGTCAGCAGGAGATAAACAACGTCTTCCAGTGTTCCCTCGCGCAATTAGGGGTCACCAACGTTTAGCCCGACAAGGGAAGTTCGGTATTTCACTTCAGTCATCTTGAAGGATATTTATCGGTAAGACACTTCCTGGAGCTAGCGCCTTTGGTCCCCGAAAGCGGACCCTGTGTCGGACAGCTTAGTTATTTTCTCCGCGTTCTACAGGTTTTTATGAGTGTTGGTGGTGTGTGTGTTTGTGGGTGTGTATTTGCATTATTGTTGGTGTATATGATTATTGATGACTATTGATGATTATTTGAATATTGATGTAATTTATGCTGTGTATGATGATATGCATTAATTCCATGCTTTTCTTCTTTAATAAAGTTTACACCTTTATTAATACGCTGTTCATGACCTTTCCATCCATATTTGTATTTTTAGCTCTTTACTAGAATCTCTATGTATGATAAGAGAAAAGAGTGAGAGCCGGAGATGCTTAGACAGTAAAAGTGAGTTGAGGCCTGGAGAGAGAGATCCTTTGAATAAATCTTCTTCCAGGTTGTCTCAAGTCCATCTCCTATTTACACCTTATCTAAAGTGTAATCTATAACTCTGTCAGTCCACTATCCCTTGTCGATTTCACTACTATTGTCCAACTCGACAAATACTCTACACTCAAACTCAACCACGACAGATGGCTTTAATTTAGTTTGTCCTTCCATTTGTACAGTTAGTTTAGTACGGAGTGCCATGATATCAAGATGTCACTGAATTGCCATAATTTTTTAACGCTTAACAAATTTAGTTTTATCTACCCTGTCACTGTCATAAGCTTTCTTGTTATTTATAAAAAGATGTATTGTGTTTTGCCATGTTCATAAGCCTCCATGTTTCAGAGCTGTATATTAGGGCTGGCTTGACATTTGAATTGAAGATTCTAATTTTTGTGTTGGCTTGATTTTTTTTTTTTATCTCCATATATTTCCCAATGCAACGAAAGCTCATCTAGCTTTTTGTATTCTTATTTTAATATCCTTGTCTGTCCATCCAGCAGTGTCTCTCTTGAGTCAGAAAGTCAGCACAGAAAAAACAAAGACTATGGGAATAAATGTTTATTAATGTAAATTTTTACAAATTTAATTCATGTAAACAAGGTATTGAACCATCATCATCATGTGACATATTCTTTCCAGAACGTTGTCTCCATTACAGCTGCTCTGAACGCATCACGATTCTGGGCAAGTCGACCTGCATCAGCCAAAGACAAGTTCAGACTCTCTGTGATGTCCTGGGTCCACCGTCGTCTAGGTCGACCCCTTCCCCTTTTTCCAGGGACCATGCCTTCCATCACTGTTTTTTCCAGACTATTATGTCTTTTTATATGACCGAAAAATTTCAGCTTCCTTATTGCGATGGTATTTAGGAGCCAATGTTCCTGTACGTTTAGTGAGTGCAGTACTTCTCTGTTGGTCTTTTTTTCTGTCCAGGGTATTCTCAACATCCTTCTGTAGCATTTCATTTCGAATGATGTAATCTTTTTTGCAACTGTTTTATTGAGTGTCCAAGTCTCGCAGCCGTATGTTGCTACTGGGAATATACATGCTCTGATCAGTTGTAACTTTGTTTCTTTGCTTGTGCCTTGCCATAGGTTTTTCATCTGTATTAGCTTATGTGAAGCAATTGCAAGTCTTCTTTTAATTTCTACTGCACAGTCGCCAGAGCTGTTAATGATTGATCCTAAGTATTCGAATTCATTGACACTTTCCAGTTCTTCGTTATCAATTTCAATTTCTGGTTTGGTCTTTACTTTGTCTGTTGTCAATACTTTGGTCTTCTTGGTGTTTAGGTATAGATTCTGGGCCTCGCTGTGTTTTTTGGTGGACAGAAGTAATTGTTCAAGTCCTTTTGGGTTGGTCGATAGGAGGACTGTGTCGTCAGCATATCTGATTTCCGGGATCTGGTACCCGCCGATGTTAAATGAGTCAAACTCTGTGTGTTCTTGGTCATCTCTTACGTTTCTCATGATATTCTCGGCATAAATGTTAAACAGGTAAGGGGAAAGGGTACAGCCTTGTCTTACTCCTTTCTGTACTTCAAACCATTCTGATGTTTCCCCCTCTATTCCATCACATTTCGTAATTTATGGTCATATGTGTGCAACTTAGATTCAGATATGGTCTCTGTTAAAAAAAAAAATAACAATTGGTGCATAGTCAGTTTTACAAAAGAAAAATACAATTAAAACATGGTTGAGTCAGGTTTACAATAGAACAATACAGTTAAAACATGGTTGAGTCAGGTTTACAGTAGAACAATACAGTTAAAACAATAACACAATTATTATTATTAGCTGTGGTCTCTGTTTAGGAAGCATTGCTCAAACTTGTCCTTGACATGGGAATGAGATGGCTTTGTATGTTCCTCAGTTTTTGTGCTATTTCTTTTGCCAGAATGGGACTGTGACAGCCTCTGGCACTTTTTATTTCCATGGCATGTTTAGGGGTCTGCTCTGACCAGATAGCTCTGATGTAATGAGGTGTAAACCACGTGCCATGTAAACATAAGCAAACTTTACTTTCAATTTTCTCATAACCTGTTTAGGAAATTGTCTCTCTTCTTTTTTTGCCATTCTATACATTTAATTGCTTTTGCTTTTTTTTTTTTAATTAGTGTGTTTCTATGTTTCTTTGTTCAGTTTACATTTTTCAAACTTTGTATCACTTTTAATTACCTTATTGCTCCTTTTTTAAAAATATAAGTATATTTCCATAATGATATGGGTGACAAAAGCATAATCTTCCCTTTTTTTAACTCTTTGAGTCCGCAATTATTTTCCACCCTGTACTGTAATTTTAATTCGTGATAGACTAAAAACAACGCTCAGAGAGTTGTGTTGGCACGGGTGTCAGATCTGACCAACACTCTGAGCGTTGTTCCGGAGTCAAAGAGATAATGTTCCCACTCTACCCCCAAAACCCTTTTTATTCTTACAATTTTCTCCTTTCACAAAATCTAGGCAGTTCTTGTAGACATGGAAGAAGGAGTTGTAAGCGAGATGATGAAAGGGCCCCTTGGTGAAGTGTTTGACTGCAGGCAGCTTCTTACAGATGTTTCAGGATCAGGAAATAATTGGTATGCACAAGAGATTAAATCATCATAATTATCTTGTGCACTCCTTTCGGAGCGTGAGACCACCACTGTATTTGGTCCCCCTCCTGGAAGCCTGCACCAAGCTTTCACATGCTCCTGCAGGGATGGTTTCTGAGGCAGTTTGTTTTACATGATGAAGTTGCCGGCCCCAGGCACAACCTCATATAGGTCGCCTTGTACAACATGCCTTAGGTGCTGTAGTCCTGTTCTGTCTGTCTCTGCAGACGCCCAGTAAGTATATGGTGCAAGAGGTCAAATGCTATGTGGCAATTTCCAGGCCATACTTAAATACGTATAAATGATTTGAGGTGGGCTAAAGTCACATAATTCAGTTAACTGAGTTTTTGTGTGTTTGGTTTTTTTTTGGGTGGAGAGGTTTGACACAACTACATAAAAGACATGCTCTAGGGCAAGCTTGTCAAAATCAGATCTTGTTAAGAGCTAATGAGATGGATAAGCTTTTATGTATGCAGACATTTATGTACAGGCATTCAGCGTATTTCAGCTTTTACCACTAATTTATTAAGAATTTGGTCAGATTAACCTAATTAGAATACTGGGGACGATGTCATCAAGGCATGTAAGGAGATAACAAGAAAGTATTCAGCGGGGTACTGGAAGATGAGACTAGTCTGTATTTCAGAGCTGGCATTTGCTGATGATGTTTTGCCTGATTGCTAAATCAGAGGCACATCTCCAATCCAACCTGCAAGTCTGGAAGGAAGAGCTGGAGAAGAGAGTGATGGTCATAAGCAGCTCTAAAACTAAATCCATGGTGATATCACGAGAAGAAAGAAGACATCAGATTAAGCTGGGAGAACAGGTCCTGGAGCAGGTCGACCACTTTAAATACCTCGGAGCTATTATAGACCGAAAGGGAGGCATCAAAGAACAGTTGGCCACTCGAAAAGCAGCAGCTGGAGACTTTTTCAGGCCATAAATCGAGGATTCCTCAGCAAGAGAGAGGTTGGTAAGAAAACAAAGATGGCTATATACCGCTCCACCTATGTCCCAGTCTTGACATATGGATGCGAGTCATGGGCAATGACTACAACTCACAAAAGCCAGATCCAAACCTAAGAAATGAGGTATCTGAGGAAGGTGGTTGAAATAACAAGAAGAGACATGGTCCGCAACCAGACGATACGTCAAGGCCTAAAATCCCACCCCCTGCAGACCCAAGTAGAACAGTCCCAACTAAGATGGTTTGGCCATGTCTGCAGAATGGGAGAAGATCGGCTACCATGACAAGCATGGGAAACATAGAGCCAGGGATCCAGACTCCCAGGATGACCCAGAGTCCGTTGGGAGGACGGGATTAGACGGTCTTTGAAGGACCGAGGACTAGAGTGGAACCAGGCCAGGAGGAAGACAGCCGATGGGATAGTCTGGCACTCTCTCTTCCAAACCTCTACACCTCACAGTAGAAGGGGAACGTCTAAGTAAGTAAGTAAGTAAGTAAGAATACTGGGGAAAAAAGCTAATTTTCATTACTTGTTTATAAACTTATGTTTTATTTTTGTTTGTTACTTTAATAATGTTGTCAACATTTTCTTATTGTGAGATTTACTACCTAAGACATAAAATGACTAACATCAACTTTTACAAAAAGACAAATTATGTCATCATAACACTTACATGGCAAATGGAGATTTTGTATTAAAATGTATTAAAGGTCTTAAAATCACTTGAAAGGTGACATGTTCATGAATACAGTTTTACCAACTATATTTTGCTTGCTATAGAGTTTGTATGATTTCTGTATAAGGGATAGCCATTGTTGTGTTGTTATTTTTGTGGAAATTCAATTTTATCAGTGGTAACAGATGTTATTCATGTACTTTTGATGTCCCTCATAAGTAATAAGTATTGCCTGCAAAGATATGTGCAGCCAAACATATGAGCAACAAAGAAAGGACATATGGACATCACCAGTATCGTTCCTGGACAAACTAAAGAAATATCAGCAACCTCTGGCTGACCACTGATTTTTTTAAACATATTCTAACTGGTCTCTCGCAGCAAAGGTGCCAGGTTCAATTCACGATATCGACACGCTCAAGTCTACCCAGATGTAAATTGGTACCTGACTTTGAGTTAGGGAAGGAAAGAGCAGCGAGTAAGGGAACTGGTTAGCCCATCTCTCGATCCTGGACATAGTACAGTGAAGTCTCTAACACGTCACTTCTTTACAGAAGTCTGCTATAGGACTACCTTTTATTCTAGAGTGTGCAAAGAAGCAGAACTTCTGAAGAGCTTGTTTTTTCTTTGTTTCTTCTGTCTATGAATGAAATGGTAAAATTTGGCTTAGAAGGATAAGGAACATCTACATATTAAAAAAAAACAAGATGCCTAACCTATTCTTTGATGATACCTTCCTCATGACAAAATAAATTTAAAAACAAAATTGGATGTGAAATAAATAATGCAGTAGACTGTGCCAGGGCAGAACTTCTAGCACCATCACTCAACAATTTAAAATAGACCCAGGGAGTGTGCTTTCCTAAATTAGTCATGCAGAAATTGAAGCACCACAGGGAGGGGCTATTATCACATCTTATCTTTGGAGACCAAAATAACATCACAGAGAAGAGAAGTGGATGCAGAAATGAAAGGATTGAAGAACCTTGAGTAGATGGCACAGGACAGTAGAAGACATGTTTTTTTGCCTATGCTGTATGAGGAACTAAAGGGTAATAGTGATGAGGATATGTGTCAGGTCATTCAACAGAGCTAGAGAAAGTGTAGGGTGTCAGGTCATTCAACAAAGCTAGAGAAAGTGTGGGGTGTCAGGTCATTCAACAGAGCTAGAGAAAGTGTAGGGTGTCAGGTCATTCAACAAAACTAGAGAAAGTGTAGGGTGTCAGGTCATTCAACAGAGCTAGAGAAAGTGTAGGGTGTCAGGTCATTCAACAGAGCTAGAGAAAGTGTAGGGTGTCAGGTCATTCAACAAAGCTAGAGAAAGTGTAGGGTGTCAGGTCATTCAACAGAGCTAGAGAAAGTGTAGGGTGTCAGGTCATTCAACAAAGCTAGAGAAAGTGTAGGGTGTCAGGTCATTCAACAGAGCTAGAGAAAGTGTAGGGTGTCAGGTCATTCAACAGAGCTAGAGAAAGTGTAGGGTGTCATGTCATTCAACAGAGCTAGAGAAAGTGTAGGGTGTCAGGTCATTCATCAGAGCTAGAGAAAGTGTAATGGTGTCAGATCATTCAGAGCTAGAGAAAGTGTAGGGTGTCAGGTCATTTAACAGAGCTAGAGAAAGTGTAGGGTGTCAGGTCATTCAACAGAGCTAGAGAAAGTGTAGGGTGTCAGGTCATTCAACAGAGCTAGAGAAAGTGTAGGGTGTCAGGTCATTTAACAGAGCTAGAGAAAGTGTAGGGTGTCAGGTCATTCAACAGAGCTAGAGAAAGAGAGAAAGTGTAGGATTACGTGGTTTTAATTGACTGTTATTCTTCAGCTTCTTCTTCAACTACCATGCCTGGTGGCATAGGTGATTGTATCTCTCCACAACGTCCTGTTTACTGTACTGTTAATCAATTCTGTTGTTGACTTCTTTCTGTGCCATAATGTCAAACTGTCCAAAATCGTCTGTCTTTGTCATCCTTATCTCTTTTTTTCCTTCTGTCTTTCCTGTTGTCACGATATACTCCAGCTTCTTTCCTCTCATAACATGCCCCAAAAGAAAGTGGATCGCTTCCCTCTAACCTGAGGAATAAGTTTCCTTTGCTCATTGACTACTTTCAAGACATTCTCATTACTCATTTTAGCTGTCCATGGTATTTTTAACATCCTTCTGTAAAACCACACCTATGTGTCCTCTAGTGCTTTCCCTACTTGTTTCCTAATTGTCCATGACTCACTTCCATATGTCAGGATTGGTTCTATATAACATTGAAGAACTCGTTTTCTTACTTTGATTGATAAAGAGTGGTTGCATAAAATTCTTAAAATAGGTAATTTAAATATGATGTAGGGAAACAGCCATTACATTATGTTTGTCATATTCACCACTTCTTATCTACCCCAGGGCTACTGGATATAAAATGTATGGAACACAGTACAAGGACAGATTATCTGAAGTAATCCGGCGAGCTGCAGAATTGTGCGATTGTCTGCAGTGTTTCTTTGTGATACATTCAATGGGTGGTGGTTAGTTACTTTTCCTCTGTGTGTTTTCTTCCAGTAAAGTTTAGCATGCCTGTCAATAAGTGACATTGTCATTGGTGTAAACTTCAGTTAAGCAGCCGTGTTCATTTTTTGGAGTGGGAAGGGTGGGTTGGTAAGCATGTAAGAAAAATTTTACTTACTCAGTCTCTTTTAAATTGTAACTTGTTTTCTGTACAACTTTTACTTGATCAAAAGCTCTCTCAGAATTTGTTGATAGTTTTGACCAAACACTGTGCTCAGAACCATAAGATCATTACAGTGTGTTGTTAAGGGGTTGGACTACAGTGAAAACTAACTTTTGTTCTAATAACATTTTCAAACTTTTTATGTGCTCAATAGACACAGTGTATGTCCATGAACCAAATTCCACAGTTTATTTTGTTAAAAAACATGTGGTTACCATGGTAACCAAAAAAAAACATCCGCCATATTGGATTTTCACCACTTTTCGAGAGCTAAAAACTTATGTTTCCCATTGACCAAACTTTACCAAATTGCACACACATGTTGTGACTGACAATTAAAACAATTTGTCAGGTGCTTTTTTTGATAAGTTTAAAATTCTATTTTTAATGATTTAAAAAAAAAACAACACTATATTTGTATGAAAAACAATGAAAAAAAATATTTTAAAAAATATATCAAAGCAAATTACCAAAATATCAAAAAAAGCCCCTGTCAATTTAAAGGTATATATGTGTCCTACATGCATGCCAAATTTCAGACTGATCTATTAGATAGTTTGTAAAAAATAACATTTTTTGTTAATAAAATGTTAGTTTTGAGAAAAATGCATTTTAGTCACCGAATGACTTATCTTGTACAATATACTCCATTCTGGGGGGCTGAATGTGTTTAAAATTGTCCAGCACTATATGCTGCACCTCCTTCAGCTTCCTTTAAAATTCTATTTTTAATGATTTTAAAAAAAATACACTTTATTTGTATGAAAAAAAATGAAAAAAAAAATATTAAAAAAAATATATCAAAGCAAATTACCAAAATATCAAAAAAGCATGTGACAATTTAAAAGTATATATGTGTACTACATGCATGCCAAATTTTAGACTACTCTGTTAGATAGTTTGTTAGTAATAAAATTTTGGTTAATAAAATGTTAGTTTTAAGAAAAATGCATTTTACTCACCGAGTGCCTTGTCTTGTCTAATATACTCCATTCTGGGGGGCTGAATGTGTTTAAAATCCTCCAGGACTATATGCTGCACCTCCTTCAGCTTCTTGCAGTTCCTCCTCTCGCCTTTGTCTTGCCTCTTGCCTAATTTTTCTTCTTTTTACAAGTTTGTCAGCCTCATGTTTCTGGCTGTTGGCCAGACGTTTCCTCAGTCGCACCTGTCCAAGGCGTATTGAGTTTGTTCCAGATGCTTGACCACACAGCCTTTTTATTTCTGCACTGGCTGATGGACCAAAGTTGAACTCTCCAATGGCCACAAGGACACTGAATTTGGCTTTTTTTAATGACACAAATTTCCGCTTGCTGCAACGACTCCATATAACATTGTGTAGGCTTTCATTTGCATTTTGTGTAGCACCTAGCTGACATCGCTTCAGTAAATGCTGATCAGTAAGACGCTCATAAATAGGGGCTAAGTGCTTATGGAGCAGGTTGTAGTCTAGCGGAGTGTGAACCTTGGTCTCGTGTGGTCCGGCAGCTTCTCCTTTGGCGATGGAAGCCTGATAGAAACACCAGGAGTCTTTGCCTGGGGGACACAAATTATGTTGGGGTTTGTCGTTTGTCGAATACCCATGGTAGAGAGAAGCCATGATGGCTTGTTTCATCTCTGGGGCTGTACTATGCTTGCGGATGGCCCTGGTGTAGTAAATACACAATTTTCGTATGGCATTTTGGGTTAGACGACCACGGCCATTTCCCCCAAGGGTGACTTTTTGTTTCCTGCAGTCAGTAATCAGTGTCCTCAGTGCAGTGCCTAATCACTTTGCAACATGGTTGACGCACTCTTCTTTGGTTATGTCAACTTCTGGTCCATACGGTTTGATGTCGCAGAGTCTGTTGTAGGCCTTGGAATCGCCATCTGATAGCAAAACAGTGTAGCGTAGCTTGTGATTTGCGACTGAACGAAGAAAGAGAACTTCACAGTCTTTTACCTCCATCATTCCGGCTGACCCTTCGTAATTACAGCAGCAGTCCTTCTGATGCTCTGCTTTCCATTTTTCAAATTTGTCAGGCTGATTTTTTAGTTGCCACTGTCCAGTAGTCTCACAGGTGTGACAGAAGGAAGACATAACATGCGTATCGATGACCATGCCAGTCAAGATGTCAATAACACTGCCAACACCTATCAGTGACTTATGACCTCTAGTTAGCCATGTTGCATCAAAGCTGACAGCGATGTCAATGACTTCTTTTTTTATTAATGGTACGATGCTGACTCTTAGCGTGTTCAGCTCGGACGATGCTGACGAAACGTTGAAATACTGTAGAGTGCATGGTATCCAAATGATCAAAAATTTGATCTGCATATTTATGAAATGTTTTCTGGTGCAAGGCAGGGATGGTCTAGGTTCTCACAGAAGAGATTAAATGTATATGGGCCCATTCCAGACATGAGGGCACCAAGAACAGCAGATTTGTTGATTGCATGTCCACGAGGGCCGCGGCCTGCTGGTTCCCTCTCGGATGTGTACGTTCTAGAAATTGCTTTTTCACATGTGTGACACACAACTTCCAGAAAGAGAGAGAAACCTTTAGACTTGGTGTTGTCAGTTCTTGTTTGCAATGTGCTTTGCTTACACAAATTGCAACATACATTTTTAAGAAGGTTGTTGAAGAAAGAAATATCGACAATGGTTTTATACATAGGTTTAGGCTGAGCGCAGACAGTATTATGAGATTCAACATTCTTGCTCGTGCTCAAGCTAATTTTTATATCAGATCGACTTGGGCCAGGCACTGGATCTGCAATGTGAACCATGGGCCTATCGATTAGTGGGATGCAGAAATTCCACGTTGTTTGTGTATTATTCACCGCTAATTCTGTCTTACCTTTACCACTAGTAGAAATCACACACTGTCGACGCAACCTGGCAGCAGATATTTGCTTAGATCTCTTACTTATTCTTCCCATTTTGAAGTAATAGAACACAATTCACTGAAATTTAAACAAGAAAAATATCGAATTTGAAGCAAACATTAATTGTTGACGGGCGGAAATGGCTGTTGCTTCTTCCACGTTGCGCACGCAGATAAAATGTTGTTATGACCAATCAAAACAGTTGTTTACGATTGTGTCTTCAATGAGTCGGGAATGAGGTCACCACGTGACAACTCCTTATAAGGCAATTAGCGTAAAATTACGGAAATTTTTATACACAATTCACTCAGAGCTATGAGAAAAAATAGTTTCGAATTTGCGATATTACGGCAGACAATGAAATTCCCTGTGTATCGATACCAAATAGTCCCCGATATGGACAGGGTAACTAAGGTATTATTTACAGACAAATCTTGCATTTTCGGCACAAATTTGCAAATCATAGCTGGGGGTGGGTACAGAAAATATGCTTTTTGATACATCAAATGCATTTTTTATGTTATAAAACCTAGCTCATTCGATTCCTCGATGATTATTTAATAAAATAAGCTCAAAAGTAAAAAATCGATATTTTGTACGTAAAATCGAGTTTTCTTTACCGTGGACTACCTTAAGTTCTGGATAAATGCAAAAGATTCTTATCTTACATTGTGACAGTCTTATGGGAATCTGTCTGTCTACCAAGTGAGTCAACTAGGTGGTGGAAAGATGAACAGTGTCTATGTATAGAGGTTGTCTGTAACTACTGAATAAGCAGCCGTGAACAAAAATAGATGATTGTCACAAGGGGTGAGGTGAGGTCGTTGTGTGAGGCAACTTTTTATATATTGGCAACAAACAGCAGTTTACGAATTGGTAACCAGATAAGAAAGTTTTAGGAGATAAAGTATGATGAAAAACAGGGACAATTACTGTCATTTGATCTGTTTTCTCAGTTAAGTGTAATGAAATACAAAGAGGACATGGCAGGAATATCAGTATGTGGACATAAACAACTTGAGATATGCTGATGATACTGTCTTAATAGCAAAAAAACACAAATAGTGATATGTCTTACTGGGAGAAAGGACAAGAAAAAAACCTACGTTGTGGCCACACGGCCTTTGTCAGGGACAGACAAATGAAAAACACAAGGGAAAGAAAGTGAGAATTAAGTAGAGAACATAAAACTATAAAAATAAGAGAAAACATTCCCTGATGTATGTCACATGTTGACATGACACATATCAAGGAGTGTTTTCTCTTATTTGTATAGTCTTATTTATAAAGTTACTTATTTTTATAGTTTTATGTTCTCTACTTAATTCTCACTTTCTTTCCCTTCTGGTTTTCATTTTTTTGGTCCCTGACAAAGGCCTTGTGGCCGCAATGTAGGTTTTTTCTTGTCCTTTCTCCGTCAGACGTATCACTGTTTTTGTTTTTTTCACTCTACAGTTTTACCCCCATCTTACGACAGTCCTCCTCATATACTCTTAATAGCAAAAGGTGAAAAAGAGTTACTGGAAATGATTGATAGAATAGTGACAGAAGGTAAAAATAAAAGCCTTAGCTGAAATATTAAAGACAGAAGTACTGGTTATCTTGAGAAAAATGACTTATTCAGAATGTACCAACAAAGTAAATGGATCAGTTTTGAAACTAGTCAGTGGATTCAAATACTTGGACATGTAAATAACACCAGATGGAAAATCTTCTCAGAGTTAAAGAGTAGAATAGCCAAAGAAAAAGTGATGTTCCATAAAACTAAAAGTAGTTTATTCAGCAAATCTTTATTAGTGGAAGTAAAAGAGAGAGTTCTTTATTGCTATGTTGAGCCAATCCTGTCATATTGAAGCGAGTCATGGACAGTCATTAAGCAAGCAAGAAAACTGCTGGATGTCATAGAGATGTGATTTTATAAAATAATTTTGAGAATACCATGGACCGCTAAAAAAAAAAAGAGTAATGAGTATGTCTTGAAAGAAAGAATGTTCAGTGTATGATGATGATAATATTGGAAGGACACGATCCACTGTTCTTTGGGATTTTTATGAGAAGAGGAAAGCAGGATATAAAGTGACAACAGGAACAAATGACGTAAAATGAGATAAAAGACAACAAATAGATAAGATACTGGACTGTTTAACAACGTGTTTATTCATTATATGAATTGGATTCCAGAGCAGTCCTGGGAAGGTTAAGGCAGACGGCGTGATGCTGACCACATCACCCCTAGTGTGCCGATGGTCAAGAAAATGTGGGCCTAGCACCATATTCCCAATACGCCTCAATGGGTGTGTAACGGGATTCCTTTTTTTTTCCCTCCTTTATTCATTATATGGCCCAATTATTTTAACTTAATTTTATTATTTGTGAGAACTCATCTAAAAAATTCTCCATTGGGATCATTCATTCATTTAGATTTGTTTCGTTATCCAGTCATTCTTGCAAATCAGTATACCACTTCTGTTTCTGTCATTGTTTTGACACTGATCAAAAGTTATGTTCATTTTCAGATCAAAATTTTGCTGCTCTTAGTGATTTAATAAACTTATTTCTGTTATTTGTTTGTGTCTTGTTTAAGCTAAGGAAGACATCTGTCAAAAATGTATCTTTCTATATCGCTGTAAAACTGACTTACTTTCAGTTAATCTTTTCCTTCGTATTCAAACTAGGGACGGGATCTGGTGTTGGAACATACATACTAAACTTACTGGAGGATGAATACCCAGATGTTTACAGGTAATGAGTGTGTAAGAAACAAAGTGAAGAAGGTCTTAATTTATAACTGGTCACGCCACCCCAACTTTAAAACATTATTAGGAAGCAAATTTAAGTGCAATCCACAAAGATTCATCTTCTTGCTGAGCTTTTCACATCATTTTGGTTGTTTTTGGAACAAATACAATCTCTCACAATTCTATTTTGCTGGGATACTTGTTTTGGCTTTTAAGCTAAACATAGCAAGTTGAGCTGGGGACATGGATGGGGTAATGAAACAGAAAAAAAAATGGCATGAGAACCTTTTATTAACTTGTGATATACACTCGTACTTGGTGTTTTAAAATTATGTTTACACTCTGAATGCTGATTATTATTATTTGAGACAGAATTATGGCATTTTCACATTTAAAGTCACAAATGTTCAAAGTGTCAACGACCTGCAACAATGCATTGTTCACAGCAATAAACAATTGACTGCCATTCTGTATTGTTACTGCATGAGTAGCAAAACTTGCAGTTTTAATTTGATGTCTCAGGTGCTTCACTGTGCGTGTTTTGAGATGAGCACAACCTTCTATTAAAAAGCTTCACTAGTAATAATCTAATGGCATTATTGATTTGTATCTAGTGTTATTCCAATCTGTTCTTGCAAAGTAGCCAAATTTTATGTTAAGTTATATGTGTGCTGTATGCGTTCAAAGTATGTATACATAATTTTGAAACACCCTGTATATTAAAAGTTACAGAGATAGAGTGCTGTAAGTGAATTGGCTTGATTTGTCACATACCACTTGGTCATTGGGGTACCACAGACGAACACTTGACTAGCAGTCACAACTTTTGTCTACCAATTATTAGTCTGAATAATCTTTTATGTTGTCAGTCATTTATTCTTTTGTTTACCTCGTCTTCTTTCATTTGGTACTCTGTTTTGAAGAAGAATCTTTACTAGCCCATGTGATCTTGATATGTGACCATACTGTGTCAACTTCTGTCTCCTTAGTGTTGTGAGAAGGTCTCCATATGGTCCTAACTATGAGAATGAATGTTTAACACATAACCAGAAGATATCTTTAACATATCACTCACAAATATAATGGAACATTGTGGTCACATTTGTTATGGAAGATAAAATTCACAATCTAGCAAGCAGTATGCTATCTTATTTTATGTCAGCATTAATTTAGAGCCATGCTAAATTTTGTTTCTTATACTGCAGATTTGTCACAGCTGTGTATCCATCGGCAAAAGATGATGTGATTACTTCACCCTACAACAGTGTTCTTGCCATGAGGGAGCTTACAGAGAATGCAAACTGCGTTCTTCCAGTTGAGAACCAGGTAATTCTCAGATACTGAGTTGCTGGAATCAGTTTTTTTGTCTTGATGTTCTTTTATTACAGAAACAGTCTAGAAATCCGGACCACCCGAGAATCCGGACTTTTTGAAAACTCAAACTTTGTAAAATTTCCAGGCAGAACAGGGCATCAAAACAGTTATTATAAATATGTGGAACAGATCCATAGCTTTAGTCTTCAAGATGTCATGCATGTGCACATGGTGTAGAATAATCTTATCACAACAAAGTCATAACCAAAGTGATATACTAAAGTATTTAAAGGAAACAATAGAAGTGTCTGCCGATCAATCTAGTGTTCCATCGACAAACAGTGCAGAAGATGCAGTAGAAGCTGTGAGTGTTCCATCCACAAGCAGTGCAGCAGGCGCAACAGAAGTTGCAGAAACGAACAAATAAATATACTTATTTGACAAATGAAGCATTCTGTATTTGTTAATGAATAAATCAACAAAATTTGCCTGTTCATCTCTCCTTTATTCTTCCTTAAATTTGAATTTAAAATTAATAAAAGTACTACCTGAGAATCCGGACTGACCAAATCCCAGAGCAGTCCAGATTTTTGGACTTTCACTTTACTTCTTTCTTTTGTCATGCATTTTCTTCTTTAGCAGTGAAATGTTATACATAAGATTAATTTTATTGATTTTGGATCCTTCTTCATGAACTGTACCCTCTGGCTAGGGTGGTGATGTATCTCCAGAACTTCATGTCTTCAGTACTAAAGAACAAAAAGGAATAAAAATTGGTATCAGTTTTATAATTGAACAATACACGCAAGTACACAAGGGTTTACCCTTCATCAGTCACAGTCACAAACAGGCGACATAGATAAGTAACATCTGTGGGTGAAGAGAAAAAGGCAAATGACACTGCCACCATGTGCACAAAAATAGATTAGCAAAAAAAAAAAAAAAAAAAAACGATAAGATGAGCGACACAGAAAGATGAAAAAGGGCAAAGAAAGCATTGTTTTGTTCATTTCATTTTTCTATTTGTACTTCTGTTGTTTGTTAGATTCTTTATGTTTGGTATTTTTTATTTCTTATTCGGTATTTTTACTTGCCTATTTAATGTTACTTTTTTCTCTCATGCCCGTTTTCTTTGTTGTTTTTAAAAAAAAAACCTAAGATTAAATGCAGCAAATGATAGCGAGACTGTGACGAGAGGTTTGTTTAAGTGTTGAATATAGTAGACAAAAAGATGTATCAGGTGATACCAGGATACACTTACCAGAGATAGAAGAGTTCTGGTCTTAAAAGCAATACCCCATTCTCAGAAATGAGCAATGTTGTTAAAGGTATAGTAGGGGTTGTTAAAGGTATAGTAGATTATAAAGTTGTCTGGTCCAGGTGGTAAAGTGAGGTACCAGATACTTAGACACCTCCTCTCTACACTATCCTATGATATTATATTATCTATGGGAATTAATAAAGAAAAGTAACTGCAAAACACAACTGAAATGGGTTATTCAAGGCTCTGGTTATAAATTTACAATTTATTTTATATACATTAATTTCTGTTTTTCATGAAATGGAGTGATGATAGGATGTATGAAAACTGAGGTTACACAACCATTTACCAAAATTTCAAATAAAGATTTAAACTCAAAATTAGTGTCTCTTTTGTGTCTCTTGAAAAATTCCTTTGTACTCACAGTTTAGTTTAATTGAGAAAAGCTAATCGTGGGCAATGACTACAACCCACAAAAGCCAGATCCAAACCTCAGAAATGAGGTATCTGAGGAAAGTGGTTGAAGTAACAAGAAGAGACATGGTCCGCAACCAGACGATACATCAAGGCCTGAAATCCCATCCGCTGCAGACCCAAATAGAACAGTCCCAACTAAGATGGTTTGGCCATGTCTGCAGAATGGGAGAAGATCGGCTACCACGACAAGCATGGGAAACAAAGAGCCAGGGATCCAGACCTCCAGGACGACCCAGAGTTCGCTGGGAGGACAACATTAGACAATCTTTGAAGGACCGAGGACTAGAATGGAACCAGGCCAGGAAGAAGACAGCTGATAGAATGGTCTGGCGCTCTCTCTTCCAAACCTCTACACCTCATGGTAGAAGGGGAACGACTAAGTAAGTAAGTAAGTAAGAGAAAAGCTAATCACACTTTCAGGTACTTGAACTAGCACTGTTCTGTTATTTATTAGCTTTGATAAAAGTTCTGGGACTAGAGTTTCTGTCTTTCTTAATACTGAGATACACAATTAGATTTTTCATCATTAGTCATTGCTACTAATATTAAGTGTGGTGACCAATATATTTTGTATCAGCCTGGTAGGTGTTCACTTATCTTCGATGATCACGCCGACTGTTTTCTGCAGCAAACCGGGTTAGGAAGATCCCAGGTCATTAGGGCTTCCAACACCAAATTCAAATACTACTATGGGGCCTGAACTTTTACTTGCACGGGTAGTACATCAGTCTACGGTCTGGCTGACAGGGTTGTATAATTTGAGATCATAGGACCTGTAAGACATAATGTCCTATGCTAATATATGGCCATACCTTTCCTTAACGCAGATGAAAGGAAAGTTAGACTTCAGAATGGTAATTGGTAACAGGATAGACAAATCTAGTCAGTAACAGATAACAAGTAGCTTTATTCAAAACAATAAATGAATATTATACACAAACACTTAATCATTGTTTAAACTCAATTACATCTCTGTCCATGATTGACTTCACTGAAATAATATAGGCCTTGGTATAATAGTTAACCATATACTCTATTTACACAATGAATCACTTCCTCCTATTCCTTCAGTGTTCCTTCAAGTCCTGTCCCATCCAGTAATCAGAAAAAATCTTACTTAGTCTTCTGAAAAACTGTTCTTCTTTTCCAAAAAATCTTCTGAACTAATGCAAACAAGAAATTCACATCATGTAATGGTGGTTTCCCTCCAAGAACTGTTACATATGAATCTAAGCCCACAACCACTTCCATATGCACAAATATAATATTTTGTATACATAGTTCTACTTAATTACTCTTACCCTCAATTCCAATAACACAGAGCATCTAAAGGCAATGACAGGCTGCACACACTGATGAATGGCAAAGGATCTGAGTGGTGAAACAACTGTCGTCTGTGTTTTCAATTCAAATTATAGGCGGAGAGTGATATTTTGCCAAGATTTGTCTCCCCTTTTATTCCTTCAACTCGGACGACGAGAAGACAAGTGATCCCATTGGTTGATTTATGCCTTCCTCATTCAATCAGTTTTTCTAAGAAAGTGTGACTTCTAGACCAAGTGTGCATTTACTAAAACTTCTATAAATTCGTGAATCGTTAATTTCTAACAGATTTCCTTCATCTAGATCTTGTTTTAATCTGACAATGGGTCGCTATCTTTCTATCTAACTGTCTTATTCCTCCATCCACTGTATCTTTTACTATGGCTGTCGAAACAGTGCAAAACTTCTATGATCCTTGTGATTACTGTCTTTCAACACACTTATCTCCTGTTCTATGGCACTTACAGCATAGATATAGGTGTACAAATACAGCTTATGATATCTACTATCGTACCTTGATAGTCGAATATGCTGGAATCCATTAACTTTGGCACACCAGCCGCAAACAAGTGTCCAACCTCGAACGTTTTTCATGTTGTTTACTAGCGAGCAAACAGGTCCTGCTACAAGCTTCTCTTTGCATTGATTGGCTGAACTTTGACACTCACATTCCGATATCAGTTAGGCGTTGTACCCTAACGTTAAAATTGCCCTACGATATTGGTTCAGTCACTCTGTGACAGAGACAAACATTCCAGCAGGATGTAGAATTAACATGTATTTCATAGCAGCTATATAGACAAAGGTAAAATAATAGATTGATAGCAGAATAGGCATTCAGAAGACTAGAGGAGCTTTCTTTGCATTGAGAAATGTGTGAAAATGAACAGAAATAAAGTCCATTGCAAAAATCAGAATCCTCAACTCAAACGTCAGGGCAGTCATGTTGTAAGGCTCTGAAACATGGAGAACAACAAAAATGACATCCTGGAAATTTTTTTTTTCTAAATGGGTACTTGTGCAGAATAGAAGAAGTAAAATGGTGTGGCAAGATGGCGAGTTGATGGAAAGAGCCAGATGAAAACCAGTGGAACAAGAAGTTGTGGTGGATTTTGATGTTATGAGTTGTTGTTAGGTATTATTATTGTAATAAATGAGATTAGCTATGAAGGTCCCTGAATTTACCCAATAATATTGTGAACTTTTCAGGGCACCTTTCCGCTACCACCCCTTTTATCTCATTCAAAATGTATTTATATTATTAGATTAAATGACTTCGTGTAGTGTCTAGGGTTATCAAGGTAGAGTGTAATGTACAATAATCAACAAACATACAAACAAATAGTTTATTATTCACAACAGCACACAGTACTACAACACTAACATACAAACGACACTTTAAAAGGCTATCTTATTTAAGACTTGGTTGAAATTTGTGTAAATATAATTTTTACAATTTATTATCCTGATTCTAATTTATTTTGAACCAGGACTGACAATCAAAAATGAAATCAAAAGAATCATTTACATCAGTCAAATAGCACAGTAGATCTTCTGTCCATACATACAAATATTATTCTAATATACGTCTGTAGTTGTAATCTCCTACTTTAAGGTAATACTGGTAGTACCCCTAGGTTGTTGTTTAAAATCACACCCTTTTAGTTATGTTTGTTTTCGTTTGTCTCTTGTGGGACTATTAAATATTTGTCCCAGTTTTATTCACTGTCACTTTATATTCCTTTTTAGTTCTGTTAGTTGAGCTTCCAGGTGCCGAACATGAACTTAACTTGGCAGTAGAATACAGGTAGAACGTTTCCTCTGCTCGCTTGACAATCTGTTCCCTGTTTGATAGGCAATGGCCACTAGCATGGGCTCGCAGTATACAGGCAGAGTCCTGAATCAATCAGTTTTCAAGCGTTTGGTACCACATTAACGTCAGTACCCAGGACCTCTGAAATGGGAAGATTATGCATCCTTCTTAATACCTAGCATACACTAATAGTCCACATTTAAGGACAGGTACATTACAAACAAACGAAAAGGGTCATAGCCTTATACAAACCTATGCCACCATTATCTTTTGATGTGACAATGTACACCAGTATTCCTCTCCCCTAATAGTTACAACGCCACTGCAATTCCAGCTGTAATCTTTTCCATATAATAGGATAGGTGTTATGTTCCTTTATGACACTCATACATATTCTTGTAGTTTTACACCTCTCTGACAGTCTATCACATGGTGGATCAATCTTTAGGCTTTGCCTCATGGTCACTATAGACCCACTCATGTACAGACATATATTATTATTTCACATTCAATTTTTATATAAAATACATGTTAATAAATGTCAATCTTACCACAATTTTTTCAATGAAATACACAGAGACGATGACTGACACAGTTTCGATCTGTTTTATTGTCCAGGCTGCCTAGAAATTGTATTTGAAAGCACAGCCTGATCTCATCAATCGCTGGTAGAATTTTTCAAGAAATGACGTTCCCCCCCCTAACGCTTGTTCTGACAATATCGACTCAGTTGGCCAATCACTCTTAATATTACAGTGTAAACAGTCTTTTCAAAAAATATCATTCAAACCTTTCCTACGTTACTAGGCTATATATGTTTATTCAAAGGTCAGCCAATAATATTTCGTCTCACTTCAAATTCCACCCAATCGGATTCACTGTACTATCTTAGCCTATCTGTCACCTACTTTTTCCCCAAAAAATATGCGATCCAATCTAAGCAGATATGACTTGACCTGACAGTATCTCTGATCTCTATGTATTGTTTTATCAATATTTGATTAGTTAAGGGACTATTTAGATAACTAACAACATATTCTTGGTCAGCAAGTCTTCAGGTACACGAATATACGATTTTTAAGGGGCTATGCGGTTTGGTTCAAAATTCTATCTTTTTCATCGTATTGGGGAAACCCCTATGGCAAGGCTTGCCCCTGTGCTGTTGTTGGCTTTTAGTTTGAAATCAATGCGAAATGAATTAGCATTTTCATCTATCCTTGCCCCTCCTCGTTCCACAATGCATTTTAGGCAAATATTTCTTAGAACTAGGAAAAGTGGTTCGTTTATGTCAAGGACGAATTTGAAAATTTGGGTACCGTTTTGTTCGGCTATTCGTTAGCAAATAATAATCTGAAGGCGTAGGCGACACCAACCGTTCTAGCAGAAAATTCTTTTGTACTTTCTTATCTTTGCCTTTATGCCCTATACTGTTATATTCTAATTTATATATTGTATTTAGAAATTCACTACAGAAGTGAGTAAAAAAACAAACGTTTATGTCGGATGGGACACATTTTTTTGACAATTAGCTGATAATTAGCTGACAAGGCAGTCTTTCTTCTGTCCTATTGACAGTATGAGATTGTGTGTCCTAGTGACAGTATGAGATTGTGTGTCCTAGTGACAGTATGAGATTGTGTGTCCTAGAGACAGTATGAGATGGTTGTCCTAGTGAAAGTATGAGATGGTTGTCCTAGTGAAAGTATGAGATTGTGTGTCCCAGTGACAGTATGAGATTGTGTGTCCTAGTGACAGTATGAGGTTGTGTGTCCTAGTGACAGTATGAGGTTGTGTGTCCTAGTGACAGTATGAGATTGTGTGTCCTAGTGACAGTATGAGATTGTTTGTCCTAGTAACAGTATGAAAGTGTGTGTCCTAGTGGTAGTATCAGATTGTGTGTCCTAGTGATAGTATGAGATTGGTTGTCCTAGTGAAAGTATGAGATTGTGTCTTAGTGACAGTATGAGATTGTGTGTCCTATTTATAGAGTGAGCATATATCCTAGTGATAATATGAGATTGTGTGTCCTGTTCCCCTGAAAAAAAAAATCAGCTGCTCCCTTGCTTCATATTTTCTCCATAACATTGATTGTCTTTATCTCCTTCTTTCCTTGACTGGAGATCTTCCAGGTTTCATTTTTTTTTTTTGTGCACTATTCTTTGTCTTCTATTTTTATATTTGCTGATCCTTACATGGAGCAGCCGGTTGGGTTGGCAAGGTGGTTAGAGTGCTGGCTTCTCACAGCGAAAGGTACTGCTTTCAAAACATGGGGTGGCATGCTCCCTTGATTCATCTTTTTTTTCATAACTTTGATTGTCACTTTGTCTTTCTTCCCTTGTATGCAGATGTTCAATGTTGCAGTTTTTTTTTTTGCACTATTCTCTGTCTTTTATTTTTCTATTTGCTGGTCCTTATGTGGAGTGTCTGATTAGCAGAGTGGTTAGAGCGCTGGCCTCTCCCAGCCAAAGGTGCTGAGTTTAAAACACGGTGTTGTCTTTCTCCAGTCTACCTAACTGTAATTGGTGGGTGCCTGATCTGCTCTTGAGTTAGGGAAGGCAGTGGCAGCGAGGAAGGGAACTGGTCACACCACTCTCAGAGATGGATCTAGTATAATGAAGTCTCTAACACTTCATTTCACTACAGCAGTATCTGCTGTGGGACTTCTTTACCTATTTTTTTTAAGGTCCTTATGTGACAGGACACAGTCCTTTGGTGAAAGCTAGCCCACTTCATTCCAGATCTTTCCTACATCTCTTTGCTCCTTTGCTATTGTTTTTCTTCATATTTCCCAAGTCTGCTTATGTGTGTGTATATATATACACTGCTTAGCAGTGCAGACTACGCTGGCTTGGCCATGTACGCTGCATAGAAAATGATCGTATCTCAAAAGATATCTTCTACAGACAACTGGCATATAGCAAAATAACAGTTGGGTGACCGCAGCTGAGGTTCAAAGATGTGTGCAAGAGAGATATGAGGGCACTGGATATAAATCCAACAACCTGGGAGGATGAAGCTGCCAATCGCACCAAGTGGCGATGCTCTCTACAGCGCCACCTCAGATTGTGCAAAAAAAGCTCTCACGGCAAGCAGAAGAGAGAAGAAAACGTCGAGAGAAAGAAACACCAGAAAAAAAAAAGCAACTGGGGGCTGTCACCTCAGGGGGCATTCCCATAGTCAGTTATGACTGAAGGGGCTATTGTTACTATTATCTGTGTATATATATACCTGTCACAAAAAGTAGGGGATATTGAATTTAAAAGTTATCCAAAGACAATATATTTTAAATTAGTTCATTTATTCCTTCGTACAAGTAAACTTGAGCATCATAACAAGACATTTGCGGTATAAGAAGTGTTATGGCTTTACTCACATGATTTTAGTCGCACTTCATTTTCACAAAAATATTCCAATATTTCTAAAAACGTGTAGGGCCCCCGTTTGCCGCTAAACATGCATTGCAACGACGTCTCATACTGCAAATAAACCTTCTGATGTTGTCTTGAGGAATTCTCTGCCACTCCTGCTGAAGGGCCTGGGCTAACTGCTGAAGAGTCTGTGGAGCGGCTGGACATTGTTGGACGCGTCTATTCAGGAGGTCCCACAAATGCTCAATAGGAGACAGGTCGGGGGACATCGGCGGCCACGGTAACATTCAGATATGCTGCATCTGAAGGTGATCTTGGACGACGCGAGCACGGTGAGGACGTGCATTGTCGTCCTGGAAGATGAAATCTGGTCCGTGCCATTGAGCAAATGGCACAACGATAGGCTCGATGATGTTGTCACGGTAGTAGAGCCCTGTGATATTGACCTGGCATATGTGAAGGTCGGTCCTGTCATTCATACAGATGCCTGCCCACACCATTACACTGCCACCTCCATAATGGTTGTGTGCAACAGTTGCAGGAGGCTGGTAACGCTCACCTCGCCGTCGCCAGACACGTATTCGACGATCATGAAAATCCAAAACGAAACAGGACTCAACAGAAAACATCACTGATGCCCACTGTTGATTGGTCCACCGTTGATGACTTTGGCACCAATCCATTCTTGCTCGCCTGTGTTGTGGTGACATGGGCAAAGCTACAAACGGTCTGCGTGAGACCAGTTGCACTTGGTTCAAACAGTTTCGTACTGTCTGAGTTGAGACCCGGATCCCAGTGGTCTGTTGAAGGTGTTGCTGAAGTTGAGTAGCATTTAGAGTCCAAGTTCTGAGGGCCTGAGTAACAAGAAGTTGATCTTCGCGGCGTGTAGTGACTCTTGGGCGGCCAGTCCGAGGCAGATCAGCCACTGTGCGGAAATTTTGATACCTGTTCCATAGTCTGCTGACAACTGACTGTGAAACATTGAGGTTCCGAGCAACATCCACTTGCCGACTTCCGGTTTGCAACATGCATATGCCTATCCATCTCTGCTGTTCTGTCAAATGTTCCATGATGAAGAAAAGAAATTTTATCTGTTGCAGAGTCTTTTTATACCTGTCCATGGTGAGTAGTGTTCATCAAACCCGAGATACACGCATTTTTGTGAAAAAGAATAATGTGTGAATGTTACGGATGGGCCCCACCTCTGTTCTTGGGATTGGCTTACTCATCACGAGTAACCAGATCAACATGATATTGCACGTGAGAGTGGAGAAGAGCGTGCTCGAAATGTCCATACAACCATTAAATTACGAAATCCACTCTTTTGTAAAATAATACATACCATCTTAAAATATCCCCTACTTTTTGTGACAGGTATATATATATATAGTTAGTTCTTGTCATGGTCAAAGGAATTAATCCTAAATTTATTAGTTATCATGACAGGTCTTCAAGTATCTTAATCAGTGGTGCAGTGATGCAAATGTTGGAAAATTTATGAAAAGTTATGTATGTATGAAACAGGTTGTCTGAAAAAAAATTTCATATCGGTCTACTTGTTCGATCCCCAGATGAGGTAGGAATTTTTAAAGCCACAAACGGCTCCTGGGTTGACCAGCCCCAAATGGGTACCAGAGCAACTCTGGGAAGGTTAAGGCGGCCAGCGTGATGCCAACCACATCACCCCTAGTGTGCCGACGGTCAAGATAATATGGGCCTAACACCATATTCCCAATATGCCTGAATGGGCGTGTAACGGGTTCCTTTACCTTTTTTTTACCTCTACTTGTTCACCCTTCTTTATAATGTTATATTGATATTAGACATATCAATAAATTACTCAGTAATTTAAAAAAAATATATTTTTGGTATTAAAATTATCATTTGAATTCTTCTGTCACTTTCATTACCTTGAAGTGTTAAATTGGCTTGCTTAAATGGTTTGAGTTATTTGAGGTCCCCCCCCCCCCCCCCCTTTCTACTTTTCATAGGCTTTAGTGGACATTGTCAATAAAATAACAAGCATTTCCATCATCAAAGATGGGGAAAAGAATGTATGGCAGTTCAGCAGTAAAAGCAGACAGTGCCCTTTCAGGCAGTGATGGTGGTGTTGCCAAGAAAGCTGATGAACGCCCCTTTGACAAGATGAACAATTTGGTTGCAAACCTTTTGCTAAACATGACAAGGTATTCTTCTGTTTTTAGAATGTTATTCTCATAGAATTTTGGTTGTTACATCCATTTTCTAGAATCAGCAGCCTGGCCATAGTGTGGTTCTTGAGCCGTATGAGGCTTACATGAGCTTTTGGTTTGTCTCTCATAATGTATCCACAATTATATACAAATACTGCTGAATAATGTTCAGAATATATTATTTTATATTTTTACCCTGGAGATGCCACAGAAACATTACTAGGAAGGTGAGAAACCAGTGATGTTCATTCTTAAAAGAAAATTTTTGCTGTTTGCAGAAATATGTAGGTGGCTCTTCCCATAATACTAGAGGAAATTTCCTCCAGTATTATGGCTCTCAAAGGTTGCTTAGTTGGCCACCCTTGTTCTAAATTATCTCTAAAAATCTTCTATAAATACTTCCTACGGTGGTAATTAGTTTTCATATTTTGGTCATCTTATCCCCATTATTGCCGTATACTTTAACGTGGCCTTCGTTAAGGAGACATTTCTCCTTGGGCACGGCAAGATTACACTAAATAGACTTTGGGTAGCCAGACAGTCTTTTGTTGAAATGTGCTTTTTCAATAGAAATATTAAAGTGGAAGGCTGTTATGCACTTGAGGATGGGAACATGTCGCAACAATGTACAAAGACAGAACTAAGTGGCGGATGCATGTAGATTACCTGTGCTGTACATGTAGAGTAGATTATAATATTTTTAAAACTCAAGGCAATAGTCAGTACTTACTGCACTCTGTATCTTCTTCTTTTGCACACACCCTCGGACTTCACCTTGAAGGTATTTGGAGTCAGCCTGAGGTTGCTGACATCTCTGTAGAGTTTGTCCTTGACTTGTACCAATGCAGTTAACATAATAACAGTATAAAAAGACAAATTGGACAGATTAAGAATATGTGAACAGAGCAACATGATAGAATTTACAGGACTGGACAAAGAATGGATGGGAAAATATGAAATAAACAAATTAGAGCAGAGTACATTTTTTTTTTGTCCTGGATTTTAAAAATTCTTGGTTGACTTGCCCATACTTGCTGAAGTTTCATTGGCTGAAAAGTTTCTGCAGGAAACAGAAGTTGCAGACTTTCATGAATGTGTGCTGGCACAGAACAGAAGGATTGAAATGGTCTGACAAGATCACCAGTGTAGAGTGGTTGAGAAGAAGCCAGACAAATATCTGTGGAACTATATGTGAGGAGAAGACGCTGGTGTTGGATAGGACTCACACTGAGAAAACCAGTTGATAGCATTACAAGGCAGTCCTTGTTCTAGAATCACCAGGGTAAGTAAAAAAACAACAGAATACCACTACAGGCGCTCACTTGGGTTCCTGAGGGTAAGAGGAAAAAAGGAAGACCAAAAGAAACACTTAGAAGAACAATAATAAGAGAAGGAAGAACGTTGGGCCTAAATAATGTGCAAGCGTTAAGAGGAGTGGCGTCACAATGAACAACCTGGAGAGCACTGGTTTCTGCCTTATGCGCCGTGTTTGGTGCTTAAAGAATTTATTATTATTATTTTTATAAGTAAAATAGAGGGAGACCAAACAAAAACACATGGAGAAGAAAATTGGAGACATACATGAAAGGGATAAATAAGATATGAATGAATGGTACAGGACAGGAAGTCTTGGAAGGTATTAGTTGGTGGCCTATAGAACACCGGGAACTGAAGTGCTGATAAAGTTGTTGTTTAACTAGGGCTGCTGAGCTTCTCACTCTTTTGCAGCCAGTACCAAGTTGAAGACTCCTTGATATTATCTATACTGTAGATCTTGGCTTTTCCTGTGGCTTTTCTGCCATTCCAAAATATGTTGTGTTGAAGTCATGAGCTCTAGTTTCTCCAGCTTGGCTTGCATTTAAAGGATCATCACATCTGGGCCCAAGCTAGGAGGAAGTAGCACATGGCATATGGTGCATTCCCCGCCTCACAAGTGGGCTCTCCAGTTACGCAGAGCTTAAATACAGTGCTCTGGTTCAGGGCTCTCCCAAGGAATCGTCACGAAATACACAGTCGTGTAGCTAATCATACTTCTCAGCTTCCATCTGATGTGGGTCCATAGTGAGATTCTCCTGCAAGCAGCCAACCAGGTAAAAGCCTGAGTTACATCTGGGGCTCAAGTGACTCCTCCAAGCGTAGTGTGCAATGCTGGGGCTGATAAAGTTAAAAATGGGACATGACAGCATGAACTGTGATATAGAACAACATAAAACCAGACAATATAAGGGAAGGGCAGTATCAAAATCACAAACAGTATACTAGAAGCACTCCACAAAGTGGACCCTTGGACCATGCAAGACACTTGATGATGTTAATAAACAAAATCATTCTAGCAGCACCATATCAGGCCTGTGAACAGTAAATAAATAATGAGGGAAACCCGAGGCCTGTGAACAGTAAATAAATAGTGAGGGAAACCCGAGGCCTGTGAACAGTAAATAAATAATACACATAAATGAGTATGTTTCAGGCACTCGTGAGAAATAAAGAAGTAGAAAACTAGACAACAGAAAAACAAGTGATAGACTTCAATCAATCAATCAATACCCTTTAGCTCCCCAAGGAGCATAGGCCTTCAACAAACACATGCCAAGTCTTCCTGTCCTGTGCCATCGGCTCAAGTTCTTTCCATGTTTTCTGTCTTGGGCGGCTGAGTTGATTTATATTCTGCATTTGATTTGTCCATGTTTGTTGAAGTTTTTTTACGGGTTGGGGTAACCAGCCCCATGCCCACCCCTACTTAGTCGCTTTTTATGACATGCATGGTAGGGTAAAATGTTACTATTCTTTGCTCACCTTTCCGGCTTTGGTAACACACAGGTGGGCGATAGACTTACTGGGAACGTAAACCCATAACTATTCAAATGGCACCGCCACCTCACTACGGGAGTGAATCGTGACTAACCACACTGCCAGCCAAGCACCACAAAAATAGTACTACATGTACAGTGGTCATTAGCACAGCCACCCCTTGTATCTATGAAATATTGAATAGAGGAACGACCCAGACTAATTATAGAAGCAGTCACTTCTATAACTTTCCTGGTCACCAGTATAGGCCAGATAACACAAGATAAAGACCATAATACTGTGTCTAGTAAATTATAGAAGAATAAGAACAGTACAGAAAAGCTGGTAGGTTTGTATAGTTACAAAAATTCAAACAAATAAAACATAAAAAGGGAAACCAAGACCTCTGAACAGTAAATAAAAAATACATAAAAATGGGCACGTTTTCTTATTTATTACACATAAGGGAGGGAAACCCGAGGCCTGTAAACAGTAAATTAATATGAAACAAATATAAAGGTATGTTATCAGGCACTCGCAGGAAATAAAGAAGTAGAACACCAGACAACAGAAAAACAACAGACATGAGTGGTTTACCCAGGATTTGAACACTGGACCTTCCGTGCGACAACCCCGCCTAGCCATGCAAGCGAATCACACTATCCGCCCTGCCATCTACGCATCATCAAAAAATGATGTTTCAATGGCAGGTCAACCATGTATTGTGGTTCGCACTGTTGACCTGCCATTGAAACATCATTTTTTGATGATGCGTAGATGGCAGAGCGGATAGTGTGATTCGCTTGCATGGCTAGGCGGGGTTGTCGCACGGAAGGTCCAGTGTTCAAATCCTGGGTAAGCCACTCATGTCTGTTGTTTTTGTGTTGTCTGGTGTTCTACTTCTTTATTTCCTGCGAGTGCCTGATAACATACCTTTATATTTGTTTCATATTAATTTACGTTTTCTTATTTCCTTAGTGACAAGCATACGAAGCTACAACCAAGATGGAGTGGGTTCAGTTCTCTGCACAAGACAACAGGAGGCTGACACGTGGGAGTCATGACCCAAGTGGTCCCTCCCCCCCTTTGAGTTTAAAGGAGATTAAGGGGCCTTGATCGACAGGGGGACCACATCTGATGATCAGATTGCCTCCTGTTGTATCACTGTGTGTAGAGTTTCCTATCAAACCCATTTTTGTGTATTATTTGTTAATTTATTTACAGTTATCTGAGATGTTGTAACACACTGTTACATTCTAAACAAATGAAGACAAATAAAAATCTTGTAGTTCCTGATACAAACTGGACAAGTATTTAAAATGATAGTCTAGTTTTATATTATCATTCTTGCAGCTCAGCAAGATTTGAAGGATCATTGAATGTTGACCTTAACGAGATCACAATGAACCTTGTGCCATTTCCCAAAATGCACTACCTGGTGGCAAGTCAGTCTCCATTATACTCAATGGCAGATGTTCAGCTTCCTCCGTGGCGGTAGGTTCAAGTTTTTTATTTTTTGTTGATATCTTCTGTTTTCAAAATTTGTTTTGTATTCTAGATGTGTTCTAGGACACTGGGACGGATGGGACATGCACTGGGGAGTCACGTGATAGCATTATAGGGCAGTCATTTTTCTGGCATCCCTGGGGTAAGAGAAGTTGAGGGAGGCCGGGAGGTACATGGAGAGGAGAGCTAGAGATGGAAGTGATGATGGGGACATGGAGGACTTTGAGCTGATGGCTTGGAACAGAAGGACAGTGTGAGTTTGTTGATGGCATGTGCTCCATAGTAAGCTGAAGTGTAGTGAATAAATGAATGAATGTGGGTTTGGTTTGGTTTTGGTTTTAAGGACCATCTTCATCGCACACAGACAACTCCATCAGTACTCCGATCTCCTCCCTTAGATCACACAAGGAGGGTCTCATCACATTGCACGAACTCCATAGCACCGGTGAGGATCCCACTGTGTGCATACAGGAATCACACATTCTATAAATATTTCTGTGGTGGGTATGTCTCATAAGTTTTACATTTTACCAGGGCAGTGGCCGTATGGCCTACTCTTTATGATTTTCAACTGCCGAGGGGTTTTTAACGTGCACAACTTGCACACAGACCTCCTATTTTTTTTGCCCTTATCCAAGAAGGCTACGCATCCAATCTCACTACCCAGGAGATCAGGGGGGAGTTTGGCATCATTAGGAATCACTGTTTCTGAAAACAATTTACATCAATTATATTCCCTGTACTGTAAGTGAACCTGGTACCTTTAGAATTAAAGGCGGACGCCATACCACTGAGCCAATCTGACCCCCAGAAATGTGAATTCTTGATGTATACAGGCATAATTAATGCTATATAAATGAAGGCATTTTTGTAAAAATGTGATTTAAGTGCAGGGTATTAGTAGGCAGGCAAATAGGCAGGTTTATGGGCAGTCTAGTAGGAAGATAGCCCAATGGGCTGATCACCCGTTGGCTTGTCACACCGATTACGGAAACAACGGCAGATGGATCTATTTGTTGTTGCCCTAAAGACGCCGCTAGGCGTGATGGGAAACTACAACAGAGAAAATCAATCTGCTGTTGCCCTTAAGACGCCACAAGGCGTGATGGCCTCTGACTGCTTGGTCGGTCTTTGGCTAAGGACAGAAGAAGAAGAAGAAGAAGTAGGAAGATAAATCTAAAAGACATTGAGCACTGCAGGCATGGTTAGTATTTAACAGATGGCTCTGTTAAATGTGATAAAATCACCTATTCTAGATCAGGGTGTAGATAGGCAGATATTTATAAAAGTAGATAGGCAAATGAGACACTAGGTAATATCTTGATATGTAGGTTTTTTAAGTCATGAATTCATTTCTCCTTTTGCTTCATGGCATGGAAGAAGAAAAAAAAGTAGCTGGTTCCCTTACAAGAAGCCTGCACCCATCATTCTTGTGCTCCTGCCTGCAGTTATGGTTTCTATAGCAATGTATTTTACATCATGAGGTTACCAGCCCTACAACTTCATATTAGTCACTTCAAATGACTTGCCTGAGTGCACGGTGGGTCTATTCTTGCTTTGTCTCCTGAGAGGCCCGCAGGAACTACACTTTTTTAATTAGGCTGACGATAGTTATTGTACAAGTCAACAAAACAGATGTATTGGTACTTTCTTAAATAATGTTATGATGACTGTGACAAACACCACTAAAACCAAGAGCAAGTTAAAGTGTGGGAGATGTGGCAACAATCATCTCACTCTTGGTTTGGTTTGGTTTTAAGGACTATCTTCACTGCACACAGACAACTCCATCAGTGCTCCGATCTCCTTCATTAGATCACACAAGGAGGATCTCAGCACGGTGCATGAACTCCTTAGCACCAGTGAGAATCCCAGTGTGTGTATATAGGGATCACACATACTATAAATATGTTTGTGGTGGGTAGGTTTCTAGTATTTAAATTTTGCCAAAACAGTGGCCTGATAGGCCTACTCTTTACCATTCCCAACTGCTGTGGGATTTTTAACATGCACACGGGACCTTCTATTTTTTCACCCTTTTCCGAGAAGGCTTGGCATTCGATCTCACTACCCAGGAAACCAGGGGGGAGTATGACATCATTAAGACCACTGGTTCTGAAAAAAATTTCCAAAAATTATATTCCCTCAACTGGGAATCTCACTCTTACAATGGGGAAAGACAGAGGCAAGAGAAAATAGAAAAATGGCATATGCATAACATAAAAGAATAGCACTTGTGTGATGTCCAAAACCTGGACTTGTCAGAGCTGCTGTTTATCTTTCAAGTTTATTGTATAGATAAATATTGTTTTAGATGGGCTCATTGTCTGCCTTCATAAACAGTGATATTGTTACATAAACAGTGATATTGTTACAGAAACAGTGATATTGTTACAGAAACAGTGATCACTACAGAAACAGTGATATTGTTACAGAAACAGTGATATTGTTACATACAGTGATATTGTTACAGACATATGGATATTGTAACAGAAACAGTGATATTATTACCAAAACAGTGATATTGTTATAGAAACAGGGATATTATTACAGAAACAGTAAACACAAACTAATATTTTAAAACAGTAAAGTCTTGGAGGATGAAGTAAGTCTTGATATGGAAGACAATATAATGCCAAACTGAAAGCTAACAGGTAACTTGTTACAGAACACATGGAGTAGACACAGAGACAGTATAATGCCAAACTGTGAAAGCTGACGGGTAACTGTCACAGAACACATGGAGTAGGCACAGAGACAGTATAATGCCAAACTGTGAAAGCTGACAAGTAACTGTCAAAGAACACATGGAGTAGACACAGAGACAGTATAATGCCAAACTGTGAAAGCTGACAGGTAACTGTCACAGAACACATGGAGTAGACACAGAGACAGTATAATGCCAAACTGTGAAAGCTGACAGGTAACTGTCACAGAACAACATGGAGTAGACACAAAGACAGTATAATGCCAAACTGTGAAAGCTGACAGGTAACTGTCACAGAACACATGGAGTAGACACAGAGACAATATAATCCCAAACTGTGAAAGCTGACTGGAAACTATCACAGAACACATGGAGTAGACACAGAGACAGTATAATGCCAAACTGTGAAAGCTGACAGGTAACTGTCACAGAACACATGGAGTAGACACAGTATGACTGAAGTGAAAGATAGAGATGCATCTAGACATTGCACATGGTGAAGTCTAGGGTATTGATTGATTGACTGATAGTTTCAATTCTTGTGATGCCAATATAAAATGAGAAGAAGAGCTCAGGTGGTGAGCCATATACACAGATGACAGATAGAATTAAGATATAGAAATTAGAATTCAACAGACCAATAGTTTCTCGCTCTAATTTTTTAACATCCAAAGATCTATTTAACATTGCAAAAACAACTAACAAAAGAGTTCACCAGTACTTTTTTACCAACATTAATTACCAACCAAGGAAGAAGAACAAATGCCATATTCGCCTGAATATAGTGCAGTGTTTTTCCTAAAAATGTCATTCCAAAAACTGTACTCGTATTATATGTGCAGCCTAACATTTTTCACTGAAAACAAAATGGCAAATACCTACAGAGGTCTATATTGTAGCATACTGGAACTCTACTGGCAAGTACAGGTGGAATCACTGCGCATGTCTAATAATAAAGTTTCTGGTCAAAACGAAGCAACAGAGTGAGGATTTGCACTCCTCAGTGTCACTGAACTGGTAATTAAGTAGGTGACAGAATCTGTGCTGTGGTACTTATAAATAAAATATTACAGTATTCATGGCAGATCTGCAAATGAGTGATCGTGTTGAAAAGAAGGCTTCCTTGGCGTCTCAAGTAAATAAGGCAATGAGAAGAAGCTACAATATGAATTTTTAATTAAGAGCAATACACAAGACGCAACAACCAAATAACAAGCAGGCTGCTAACAAGTTTGGTGTTTCCGCGGCTAAAACGGTATGCGACTTTGGCATGAGGAAAAGTTTAGGATGCCAGGTCATCAAGAAAAGCATTCAAAGGACCTAAGACTGGGAAATTTCAAAACATTGATAGACTTGTTTGCAAATACATCCACGATAAACAAAACCTTTTGGCATGAGGAAAAGTTTAGGATGCCAGGTCATCAAGAAAAGCATTCAAAGGACCTAAGACTGGGAAATTTCAAAACATTGATAGACTTGTTTGCAAATACATCCACGATAAACAAAACCTTTTATTTTTCATGTTGAACACCTTCAAAACTTTAGGGTCATATTATGTGCGAGGCCATTCTATATTCTGGCCAATATGGTAGTCCATTCTCAAACACGTGAAATGAGATTTTTAACAAGAGGAACTCATGTAGACAATGAGGCCGAACGAGAAAGATCACAGATATTGTTGGAACAGCTCCACTGAAGGCATATATTTTTAAGCCAAGTTGGTCAGGAGCATAGACATTATAACATCTGATTTGAAACAGCTAGAAAAAAGAGTTAGTTATGATGTATTATAACACCAGCCAGATTTGAAGCAGCTAGGAAACAAGAGTTATGATGCATTATAACATCAGCCAGATTTGAAGCAGCTAGAAAAAAAAAAGAGTTAGTTATGATGTATTATAACACCAGCCAGATTTGAAGCAGCTAGAAAAAAAAAATTAGTTATGATGCATTATAGCACCAGCCAGATGTGAAGCAGCTAGAAAAAAAAGAATTTGTTATGATACATTTTAACACCAGCCAGATATGAAGCAGCTAGAAAAAAAAGACTGTTGTAATGTAATATAGCACCACATTTCAAGCATATAGAGAAAAATAGATAGTTATGATGCATTATAACACCAGCCAGATTTGAAACAGCTCAATGAAAAAAAAAATTTCAGGAGATGTTACAAAGGAGTAAAAACACTTTACTCCAATACATCAAATCAATCATTCTAGACTGCAATAAAAAAAAGAGTTCAGGAGATGTAACAAAGAAGCGAAAACACTTTATACAAGTACACAAATCAATCATTCTAGACTGTGTTTAATGTGCTATCCGGAAACTAAAAATTAAAAACTTTAGTGATAAAAGTAATCAGGAATATATCCAGTTTTTTCTAGTTCTTTTATTTCTGTCCAAGTGAGGTCTTTCAGAATCTCTCTGTCTCTCACTTTCTCCCAGTTGTTACTTTGTGTATGTCTTTAGACAGAAGCAACAGACAGCGACACAGACATTTTAGAGGCAACGAATGTATACTTCAGAATCTTACTGCATAAAGCTTTAAGTATAATTCACTTTCTCTTAGTGTGTCTGTATCTCTCCTCTCTTGTGTTCTAACTGTGTAGGCATCTTCTTTCTCTGTTTGCCACTTTTTTTTCTTTTCTCATTATTCCGTACACTGTCCTCTAACTTGTTTTTTTTTTTCATTCCTTCAATTTCTTACCTACACTGCCTCTTTTCTTACTGTCTTCTGTCCATTATCTTTTTTTGTTCTTAATTTGTACATTTTTTGTATATAATTATTGGTACATGTTTTCTATTTTGTACTGTTCTTGCAGTAAAGCTTTTTTTGTTTGTTTGTTCAGATTCCAGTTTTTATTACATTCACAGCATCTCTTTCACAAGCTTCCTCATGTTTATATATTTTTCATTGTGTTTATCTTATTGTTACCACAGTCTGGACCAGATGTTTTCAGATGCCTTTTCAAGCGATCACCAGATGCTGAAAGTCGACCCCAAACACGGCCTCTACCTGGCATGTGCCCTCATGGTTAGAGGAAATGTAGAGCTATCAAACATTCGAAGAAATATTGACAGGTCTGATTTCTCTTCGTTTTTCTATCTGTCTGTATAGCTGAACAACAAAATTAACATTTAGAAGTTACAGACTGTCATAAATGTATGATTGACTAGAATAGAAGAATTGAAATGTGTCGTAACATGGTCTATTCCTCTCTCCATCTTTGTTTCCCTTCCCTTCCCCTCTCTCTCTCTCTCTCTCTATTCTTTATTCTCAGTAATTTTCATGTTACACTATGGTCTTTTCGGCGCTGTAGTCAGCGTTTCTCTTTCTCAGATATTATCGCGCTTACTAATGGTCACTGCGCAAATATCGCAAACGCATCAACCCCAGGTTATAACACATGGCCAGAGAATATACCTTTGTTAAGAGTATCAAGACCAACGGGCTGATCACCCGTTTGCCAGTCACTTCGATTACGGAAACAACAGCAAATGGATTGATTTGCCGTTGCCCTAAAGACGCCAATAGGCGTGATGGGAAACAATGGCAAAGAAAACCTATCTGCTGTTGCCCTAAGATGCCACTAGGCGTAATGGCCACTGACTGCTTTGACGGTCGGTGGCTAAGGACGGAAGAAGAAGAAGAGTATCAAGGCGTCTTAAAGTCTGGGAGATCTCCATCGCTTCATTGTAGTCTATTTGATGGACATGAGGAAAAACAACCCAGTGTCAAATTTCATTGTATCTGGCCAGCACGTGTGTGCCTTTGGAGAAACCAGTAATTACTGCGCGGGGAAGCTTTCTCACGTGAGACGCAGGTCAAGATTGCATCACTAATAGCTCACATGTCGGGGAGATAATTTACATGTGATTACGTCAGAACACCCACCCCTCACAAGTCAGTGGCGTGAGCAACGGTGAAAACCCATCGAACGATCTAGAATATGTGAGGAGAGAACCATAAAAGATAGAGGCTTAGACCTGAACGCCACTTACACACACAACTTGTGGACTGAGTGCATCTAAATGGCGGGAAAGTCCAGATTACAAACTCTTTAGTGTTAACCAAGTGGTGTATATGATTTCACTCTGTTCAGACTTTTAGGTTTCTGAGCGGACAACATTCGCAGTTGCAGAATTCAGTGTCCAGCGCCTGACGGTAACAGTCAGTCTTTTGACTGATCAGCAGAACCTAAAGCCAGAGATCTCATCAACTCCTTAGCATAAAGGAGCATAGATCAACGCTCGCATATGTAACATCTTATCGCTGCTGGATGACAGCACCTAACAACCTGCGCCAGTGCTGACAACAAATTATACAGCTAAGTCCATAAAGCATAAGGATTATTTTTCCTCTAGAGATCTTACTCAGAATTTCAAACAGAACTTTCACCCAATTAATCACAGAATTCTATTTAAAGTGCCTTCCAGATTATCACCAAGGAACTTTACAATCAATAACGTTTGGCAACTCTCATGATATTCACACCAGTGCTAATGATGATTAGTAGGACATACTTGGACTTTTAGTCATTCAGTGTTTATGACCATATTATTTTTGCTTACATTTTTATTTTTACTTTGTGTCATATATGTGGTTTAGGGATTAAATATCTGTACATAAGTTATATCATCTACCAAGTGGTCAAGTGAGTTTCTTACATGTACAGTCTCTTAGATCCATATATATGTCATTTCCTCAGTATGAGAGGATGGGGGCTTAATATTTATAATATTCAGAAAGAATAATAGGGGAGATTTGTCGCAAGGAAACAGAATCCATTCTCAAGTGCCCTTCTGAGACATTATCTCTCTGTGAGAATATTCGACTTCGTATTCACCCTTCACTTGTATAGGAATCTAACCTTTAACGAGCCACTTAAAAGATGATTGTTTCGCACTGATGACCAGTCAGTAAAGCATCCTTTTTTGGGGGATGCCTAGCTGGCCGTGAGGTTAGTGTGATTCGCTTGTATAGCTAGGCGGAGTTGTCGTATGGAAGGTACGGGGTTCGAACCCTGGGTAAGCCACTCACGTCTGTTGTTTTTCTGTTGTCTAAGTGTTCTACTTCTTTATTTCTTACGAGTGCCTGAAAACATACCTTTATGTTTGTCTAATATTAATTTGTCGAAAACCTGCTTGTTCATCTCTCAGTTTCTTGTCTATGGACTCTTTTAATATCTCGAGGATAATGTATGTTGTGCAGTTCATTATTTATAATAAAGACACTAATTTACGTGACAATTCTAGAGTGTCTTGCTCGTGTTATGACAGCTACTAACACCTGGAACCATGCATAACATAGAAATCGCATGTGCCATCACCAGTACCACTTTAAATACCTTGGAGTTGTCATAGACTGGAAGGGAGGCATTAAAATAAAAGAGTTGGCTGCCCGAAGAGCAGCAGCTACGAGACTTTTTCAGGCCATAAATTGAGGATTCCTCAGCAAAAGAGAAATTGTCATGAAGACGAGGATACTTCTATACCGCTCCATCTATGTTTCAGTCTTGATTGCGTCAAAGGCAATGACTACAACTCACAAAACCAGCACCAAACCCAGAAATGAGGTATCAGAGGAAAGAAACAAGAAAAGACACGGTCCTCTACCAGACGGTACGTCATGGCCTCAAAACCCAGCCCCTACAGATCCAAGTCGAACAGTTCCAATTACGATGGTTTGGCCATGTCTGCAGAATGAGAGAAGATCAACTACCATGACAAATATGGGAAACCAAGAACCAGAGGTTCAAACCTCTAGGACGACCCAGAGTCCGTTGGGACGACAACATTAGCCAATCTCTGAAGGACCGAGGACTAGAATGGAACCAGGTCAGGAGGAAGACAGCCGATTAGATAGTACGTCGCTCTCTCTGGCTAATCTCTACACCCCAGGGTAGAAGAAGAATGACCAAGTAAGTTAGTAGTAAGCACAATATTGGTACAAAGATTGTCTTTATCGATTTTTAAGAAGCCCATTTTGATCTTCGGATGCCTCAAATTTAATTGTTTTTTTTTTTTTTGATGGCTCACTTTATTGCTTCTTGGATTCGCACTTACACCGCACTGTCTACTCGCAATGGAAATGCTTCCAGGCAGGGTGTTTGAACTCTTTCACATTTTTTTTTTTTCTTTTGTCGAGGCAAAATCTCAGGTTAGTATGTCTAATCTGAGACTGATTTTACTCGAGTATCCATTTTTTCTTGCACAGAGACAGGTGTCCCTCGCCGCCAGTCCCTGGTCAACGACACTTCGTGAAATGTTCTCGCCCGGGTTTGATCCTGGGTCACCCGGTCGCCAGCGCAGTGTGGTAACCACTACGCTAGCGCGGCTCCCTTTTCACGTGTTATTGTAATTGTTCTAAAGAATTGACATCATTGCACTCCACATGATTTAGTTTCATCATCATCATCATTATCACCATCATTATAACCATCATCATTGCCCCATTTGCTCCTTACGGAGCAATGAGCCACCATTGCAACGGGTCTTCCTTGCACCACGCATTCACATGCTCCCGCAGTGGGGTATTTTGTAGCTATATGTTTTATATGATTAGGGGGCCAGCCCACCATGCGCAACATAACCTTAGTTGCCTCTTACGACATGCTTAAGGAAGCAGCAGTCATATTCTTTGTTCGTCCCCTTAGAGATACCAATCAACTGCACGGGACTTGATTTAGTCAGACGTTACCAAATGCTGATATTGCTGTTTTTACTTACCAGTATTGTTTCTGCTTTTTCAGGTCATGTATCATCTCTGTGAAATATGCATTAGTCAACAGCACGGAGTAATTAATTTAGAACACGTGATTGGCTCTGGTCATATGATTCGTTTATCTGCTCCTTTGTAACACGCCTGCAATTGTTCTGTTGTCACGGTACGTTTTGTTACATATGTATTGATAAAAACACTCTCCCAAGCCCAATTTTAATTGTCTGTTTAAATAACAGGCGGTTTTGCAGACAATGATTGTATTGTTTAACAAGGTGTAGACATCAGAAGTAAGGTATTTAGTTTCCGGTGTTTAGTAAGATGCGCGTTGTTCTGCGTCACGAGCAGGTGATGAATAATTAAAATGCTCATTCATTCATTACGCCTTTTCGTAAAAACCAGACTGTCACGGGTTGTCTCCACTGCTGTGCAGTGATGGCCCAACATGGCTAAAATTTAGATTATATAATGAGGGTCTTTTGAAGTATCTACCTTCGCTCATAATTACTCTTGGCAGAGTTGTAAATAGAATGATAGTGCTTCTATTTTAGGGAGTCTTCATAGAATATCTCAGAAATCAAGCACGACGCAACATTTTTCAAGGCTATCGCGAACTTTGCATTTGCCCGCCCCTTCTATGAAGAGAAAGATATATTAGCTCGTTTCTGAGCCCCCAACTCAATTATTCAGTAAAATATTCCTTAAGTAGCTCTGTTATATTTATATTCAAGACAACTGATTCATATGTGTGCATTTCTCTCTCTTTGTAATACTTAAATCAGCTACTAATTTGTAAATACGTATAACAAAATTTTATAATCAATTATTCTTTATCATGAGTAAATAAATAAGTGAAGTTTGTGGATTTTAAAAATGTGGAGTTTTTCTTCACAGAAAATTAGCTCAGGGAGTGGTTTATTTGGGTGGTGAGTTATTTGCTTGGTCAGATTAAAATAACTTATCTGGCCAGATGTTGACTGGTTTGCTGACTGTTCCGTGAATTGTCGACCTCTTTGGTGTGGGCACATCCCAGGCGTAGTTAAAGGGGTAACAGCTACAACGTCAAGGGAAGGATCTTTACAACCTGCCAAAGGCAGGCATCTAGCATAGACACCAGGCTCTTGATCCACAGACTAGTATCAAGCTGGTATCACACGCTGGTAACACGAACTGGTATCACCAACTTGTACCAAAAACTGGTATCACCAACTTGTACCACAAACTTTAGAAGAAAACATATGTGTCTGCTAAGTATTGGGTTCCTGGCACTTAGTCAGGCGCCTCTCCGATGTCACTTATACCGCCCCTCTTTTCTCAGTAATTTACCCTCCCTGAGCTTAAATCATAAACCCAGTGGATTAGATAGAAAATCATCGTTATTTCTGAGTTAATTTGATTTTTTTTAAATGTGACTGGACAGCGGAAATGACTTTTGTCTGGTTTACACATGCTTAAATATACAATAAAGCTTATTAAATGTTATTTTAATAAATATGTGCACTATCATGGCATCATCATTCACTCTGTGCTCCACTTGGAGCATGGGGCTACCTTTGCTTTTGGTTCCCTGTGAAAGAACCGGCATGAAGCAGTCATCGGCGCATTATGTGGTGATTCATGACAATCATTTTCATATGCTGACGTTGCCAGCCTCGTATGAACTTGCACAACCACCAACGAGTTAAAGATATCAAATGTAAAATAATAAAGTTATGTTACAACTTACCCTGTATCAGGTTATATTTTTATACAGACGTCTGGCACATGGAGACTTCCGAATAATGTATGGCCATATGTTTTGAGGCTGTCTTACAAGTAGTCGAGTATTACCTTAATGATAATCAAACTTTTATCCTGTTTATAGGTTCCGAGGATTTTGTGATTTCCAGTATTATAATGTCGAATTTTCTTGCCGGTTAATTTCAGAAGATACTCAATACTCGGCTCAATCCTTTTTCTTGAAATCCTCTATTTCTTCGGTCGGCTAGTGTGAAGGTGTCGTCTTGACTCAATGGAACACTGTTTGTAAAAGTGCTACATTATATGGGTCCTTTCGCTCACGCTCTGTAAGCTTTCTACACAGCGAGATTCGCCAATCATAACAAACCTTCCGTTTTATGTGTTATTATACTCGTAAATCTTGACAAACACGAGTGTCTATTCCCTGGTAGGTTATGTAACTTTCCTGCCGGCAATTCATGTTTATCTTCCATTTGTAAATACGGGAAGTACGGGCGCCCAGATTGGTGTGAGTGAGACACTCACCTGGGTTTGTTAATTGTTTTTAAAGACAGTAGGTCATCGTTTTATTTCTGCTCCCAGCTAGGTTGTTAATGTTATCTCTACCCACGGTAGATCAGACAAAATAACAAAATGAAACCTGAATATTGCGTTCAAATATGAGAGATAATACGGGCTAGGAAGACATAAAAAGAATGCACAATATGGAAAAGAATACTGGTAGAACACAATAAAATGAATAGCACGGACATTTAGTGACACAAACCTTTTTGTGAAATAAAAAAAATAGTTGTGTTTTGTCTTAAAATATCCATGTCCTACGAAACGATGGCTCAGCAGGGCTATTGGGACTGCGCCTCGTCTCACGGTGGAAAAAGGGGAGGGTAGAAGGCTTCACTTCAATCTTTTTAAAAATCATTTCTTTACATTAAAATAAATTAACCCCTTTTCACAGACAATGAAGGGTCCTATCAAGGTGATATGGCCCAGGCTTCATCGCAGCTCATGGACACCTTTTTGTGTCCATTTTTCTAATGAAATCTAAACATAGCAGGATTCTTCCTATATGTTCCATCGTCACCAAAAAAGTGCTGTCTTTGTCCTTTAGCAACTTACTTTTAGGTTGTATTTTAATTTTATTGTGTTAAATATGTAACACGATCGATCTTACTGTTTATTTTTATTGTTTATTGTTTTACTGGAGTTCGCGTTGGATAGAACAAGCCACGAGGAAGCCCACTGATCGCATTACGTGATAGTACCTCTTCTGGAATCCCAAGGCTAAGAGAAATGGGGGGAGGCAAATTGATACGGTAAAAGGAACTGGAGACAGATTTAGAAAGGATAAAGGAAACATGAGTAGACCTTGAACGGACGGATAAGAAGACTGTGCGTTACTTTGTTTTGGAGTCACCTGAAGCTAGTAAATATGGCAAAGAAAACTTAGGAAGTCAAGAAATGCAGAATGTTTTCGCGAAGGACAACTTAAGAACTGCTTGTGACAAAAACTGGAGTGCAGCATAGACACTTCTTCCCACCATTTTTAGTTTTTACTGGCTATAGACGGAATTAAGAAAACAACTATATCAGACAAAAGACATCGAATTCAGTAGGGGACCCAAAGATGCAGCAGTAGAGACTGCAGTCACCGACCCATAGCTTGACTGCTTGCGTCAGGGCCAGCGAACCAGAGCTGACCAAGACTCTACTCCACCTCCAAGTCGTGGTCCTGGAAACAGGCTGCATCACTGCAGTCTGGCTGAGAGAGTATGGATCGAAGAGGGAAGGCAAACCCAGTCCCAAAAAATGCCGTGCTGAAGTCGGATGTGTCAGCCAAAAGGCGCAGATATCGCAGCTCTGGTGTAAACAGACACAACGCAACCAACGTCCTTTTCAGGACGAACGAGGAAGAAGAAAAAGAAGAATTCAGTAGACTCTAAAAAAATAGTTTGGTCATCTAAATTTTGCAGAAAATCTGGCTCTTCTATCCCAAAAAACCACAACCAGATGCAAGATAAAGTGTGAATACTCGATTAGAGGTCACAGTAATTAGATCTGAAGATATCAAAGGAACAATACAAAGATTACACTGGAAAACAGCGAAAATATATCCTAGACAAAAGTAGCTATTTGTTACCTAATTTGGACATACTGATCACGAATATGAACGTAAAAATCACGAATTAGCTCTAGTTTTTAAGATCCGGGGGGAGGGGGGGGGGGGGGGGGGGTTTCAGTAGACTGGTGGCTTCACCTTCCCGACGCGAATGACCCAGTCCTTTTCTTTTCTATAGCCCTGGCGCGTGATTCTCCACGAGACGGATAGCCTTGAGCGCAAATTGGATGACACAATCTGAAGCAATCATTGCAACCACATTTCCTCTTTGTCATCATTTATGTTGTGGATTCTGTGAATGCCTCGTGAATGTGTGAACAGTGCGGTTTATTTTTGCTATATTTGAGGACAAATAATTTTGCTATCACAAAGGCGACCCATTACACCGATGATAAAGAAAGCTTACAGCCATTATTTTGGTTGTGAGATTGGTGACCAGGACCGGTATTGAGCCCCACACATATGTTGTCAATCCTGTGCAACGAATCAGCGCTGCAGGTTGAAACGAAAAGGACGATCGATGCGTTTTGCAGTTCCAATGGTGTTGATGGAACTGACAAACCATCTTAATGATTGTTACTTTTGCATGACTCAACCAATTGGACATGGCATTTCTAAGAAGAAAAAGCGGCCTGTGACATATCCAAATATTCCCTCTGCTATGCAGCCAGTGCCTCACGGGCAAGGACTTCCTGTTCCGGACCCACCAGAATCTTATACTCTTGATGATCAAGAAGATAATAAGGCCAGTGGACACCCGTCACTTGTGAAAGCATCTACATCAAGAGATCCTGATTTCTTGCCTATTGAAGAGTCTGCACAGACACACAAAATTACCCAGAGTGAATTGAATGATCTATGGAGAGATCTGGAATTGCCAACTAATAAAGCAGAGCTGTTGGGGCCCAGACTGCAGCAATGGAATCTTCTAGAAGAGAATGTGCATGTGTCTGTTTTTCGTGCTCGGCAAAAAGATCGGCTTCCATATTTCAAAATGACAGATAACCTCATTGCTTGCGTTGATATAGTGGGTCTGATGGTAGCACTACATATCAACTACAAAGACGACGATTGGAGGATGTTCATTGATTTGTCCAAGTTGAGCTTAAAAGCTGTGCTGCTCCATAATAGTAACGTTTTACCATCTGTTCCACTCGGGTATGCAGTCCACATGAAAGAAACGTACAACAACATGAAACAACTGTTACACACCATCAACTATGACAAGTATAAGTGGCAGATTTGTGGTGACCTGATGGTCATTGCCATCTTGTTGAGGCTACAGCAGAGTTACACAAAGTTTTGCTGTTTCCTCTGTGGGACAGCCGTGCCAGGACGTCCCACTACAAGAAAAAGGATTGGCCCCCAACGACAATCATTTGAACCGGGGAAAAGGAATGTACTTAACGATGCACTTGTCGAATCCCACAAGACCTTGCTCCCTTCTCTTCACATCAAACTTGGACTAATGAAGAATTTTGTAAAGGCCATGGATCTAAATGAGGCAAGACTTTTATACCTTCGTGATAAATTTCCAAGACTTAGTGAGGCCAAAATCAAGGAAGGTGTATTTGTCGGTCCACAGATACGTCAGCTCTTCCGAGATCAGCGTTTTGATGATATCCTCACAGGCGATGAAAAGTTAGCTTGGAATGCTTTCCAGCAAGTGGCCACAAACTTTCTAGGAAAAATTAAGGCTGAAAATTATCGGGATCTTCTAGAAACCCTATTGCAGTGCTACGAGAGACTAGGGTGCAACATGTCTTTGAAATTACACTTTTTATACTCTCATCTGGATTTCTTCCCAGCTAACTGCGGTGCTGTCAGTGACGAGCATGGGGAACGATTTCATCAGGACATTACTGTCCTCGAAAAAAGGTACCAAGGGAAATGGAATGTAGCAATGCTAGCAGACTATTGTTGGACCCTTGTGAGAGATGCTCCAGAAACTCATTACAAGTGACAGGCAGAAAGGCGTCGCTGTGAATAACTTCCGCTTCGAGCATTATTATCTTATAATAATGGTATATGCAAATGTGTAAAACTTGTTTTATAGATATTTTAAAAACTAGAGCTAATCTGGTGTTTTAACGGTCATTTTCATATTCAGCAGCCCAAACAACTTAAAGGTAACTTGGTTTAATCTCAGATACATAAAAAAAGTCACAATTTGTTGTCCAGTGTTATGAGAATACATGAGGCAAATGATGGCTAGATTGCAATTGAAGAAACATCCCTTCACAATGCGAACTCATACACGTATCTTGGCAGTAGTATAGTCAAATAAGGACAAACAGACGTTGATATCATATCAAGGACACATAAGATAAGAGAAGTGCAGCGGGAAATATGGGGAAATCAAAGTAAGCCGAACGCATTAATTAGAGTCTTCAGCTAAAATATCAAGCCACTATTATTGTTTGGCTCTGAAACATATAACTTCGAACATGTGGAGCCGCATATTTCACAAACGTGCAACTTCCAACAAAAAACGACAACCAGAAAGGTACAGACTCTCATAAATGGGTGCTTACGTAGAATAGAAGGATTGAAATGTTATGACAAGATCACTGATGTGGAACTGATGACACGAACTAGACAAATACCAGTGAAACAAAAGCTGAGGAAAATGCGCTAATGTTGGATAGCAAGCACACGCACGCGCGCACACACACGCACACACACTGATGAAACCATCTAATGAAATTACAAGGCAGTCCTTGTTATGAAGTCCCCAAGGTAAAGGACAAAGAAGGAAATATAAAAACACACGGAGAATGGAACTGGAAACAACAGGAATTAAATAAAGAAGTTATGGAACGACTTTAAACGGATGACACAGAACATGAAGGGTTGGCGTGAATTTGTTGAAGTTCTATACTCCCCAGGAAGCTGAAGGGTATTTATGGTAATGATGATAACTAGAAGAGGTGACGGCTAACAACCATCTCCCTTTTCTGCAATCTTGTGTTTGCCAGGCCATCTTTCGCTATTACTGCACATGGACTCGTGTAAAAACATTTCAGGTTGTCCACGAGTTGTGCATGATGCTAATTCCACTGTCATCTACTAGTTACCTAAATTTGTGATTTGCCTATTCAGTCACACTTTTGTTCTTTGCCTATCGTGTCAAACTTTTGCTCTTTGCCTATCGTGTCAAACTTTTGCTCTTTGCCTATCGTGTCAAACTTTTGCTCTTTGCCTATCGTGTCAAACTTTTGCTCTTTGCCTATCGTGTCAGACTTCTGCTCTTTGCCTATCGTGTCAAACTTTTGCTCTTTTCCTATCGTATTAAACTTTTGCTCTTTTCCTAACGTGTCAAACTTTTGCTCTTTTCCTAACGTGTCAAACTTTTGCTCTTTTCTTATCGTGTCAAACTTTTGCTCTTTGCCTATCGTGTCAAACTTTTGTTCTTTTCCTAACGTGTCAAACGTTTGCTCTTTTCCTATCGTGTCAAACTTTTGCTCTTTTCCTAACGTGTCAAACTTTTGCTCTTTTCCTAACGTGTCAAACTTTTGCTCTTTGCCTACAGTGTCAAGATTTTGCTCTTTGGCTATCGTGTCAAACTTTTGCTCTTTTCCTAACGTGTCAAACTTTTGCTCTTTTCTGTCGTGTCAAACTTTTGCTCTTTGCCTATCGTGTCAGACTTTTGCCCTTTGCCTATCGTGTCAAACTTTTGCTCTTTTCCTATAGTGTCACACTTTTGCTCTTTGCCTATAGTGTCAAACTTTTGTTCTTTTCCTACGGTGTCAAGCTTTTGCTCTTGTACTATTGTGTCAAACTGTTGCCATTTGCTTTTCCTGTAGACTTTTGTTCTTTTCCTAACGTGTCAAACTTTTGCTCTTGTCCTATCGTGTCAAACTTTTGCTCTTTGCCTATCGTATCAAACTTTTGCTCTTTTCCTATCATGTCAAACTGTTACTCTTTTCCTATCGTGTCAAACTTTTGTCATTTGCTTTTCCTGTAGACTTTTGTTCTTTTCCTAATGTGTCAAACATTTGTTCTTTGCCTATCATGTCAAACCTTGCTCTTTCCCTATCATGTCAAACTTTTGCTCTTTTCCTAACGTGTCAAACTTTTGCTCTTTGCCTATCGTGTCAAATTTTTGCTCTTTTCCTAACGTGTCAAACTTTTGTTCTTTTCCTATCATGTCAAACTTTTGCTCTTTTCCTAACGTGTCAAACGTTTGCTCTTTCCCTAACGTGTTAAACTTTTGCTCTTTTCCTAACGTGTCAAACTTTTGCTCTTTGCCTATGGTGTCAAACTTTTGTTCTTTTCTTATCGTGTCAAACTTTTGCTCTTTTCCTAACGTGACAAACATTTGCTCTTTTCCTAACGTGTCAAACTTTTGTTCTTTTCCTAACGTGTCAAACGTTTGCTCTTTTCCTAACGTGTCAAACTTTTGTTCTTTTCCTAATGTGTCAAACATTTGTTCTTTTCCTAACGTGTCAAACTTTTTCTCTTTGCCTATGGTGTCAAACTTTTGTTCTTTTCTTATCGTGTCAAACTTTTGCTCTTTTCCTAACGTGACAAACGTTTGCTCTTTTCCTAACGTGTCAAACTTTTGTTCTTTTCCTAACGTGTCAAACGTTTGCTCTTTTCCTAACGTGTCAAACTTTTGTTCTTTTCCTAATGTGTCAAACATTTGTTCTTTTCCTAACGTGTCAAACTTTTGCTCTTTGCCTAACGTGTCAAACTTTTGTTCTTTCCCTAACGTGTTAAACTTTTGCTCTTTGCGTATCCTGTCAAACTCTTGCTCTTTGCCTATCCTGTCAAATTCTTCATCATTCCATTCCGTTCCCCGTGGAATATAGGGCTGAAGCAGTTGCTCTCCATCGATTTCTATTCTGGGCTGTCTTTTTCAGCTGTGCCCAAGTCATTTCAATTTCCTTAGCCTCCTCTTCCACAGTTATTCTCCAAGTTTTCCATGGCCTCCCCACTTTTCTTTTCCCTTGTGGGTTCCCAGTCAAAGGCACCTCTGGATATGCTTGATTGTTCTTTCTGAGTGTATGTCGTATCCATTCCCACTTTCTTACCTTAATTTCCATTTGTATTGGTTGTTGCCGGCATCTTTTCTTTAGCTCTACATTTATTATTACATCTGGCCATCTTATACGGAGGATCCGTTGGAGACATCTATTTACAAATATCTGTAGTTTGGAGGTGATACTCTTTGAGACATGCCGTGTCGCTGAGCCATACAGCAAGACTGACTTTACATTTGGTCAAATTCTTGCCCTTTGACTATCCTGTCCAATTCTTGCCCTTTGACTATCCTATCAAATTCTTGCCCTTTGACTATCCTGTCAAATTCTTGCCAATTACACTAGTCAACAACCAAAATGTACCAGAAATGAAAATAGCTGATCTTAACTAATTTTGGTGTGCTGAAAACGAAAATGACATTAAAAAATGTTGATTGGCTCTAGTTTTCAAGATATATGCTACTAGTTTATTTAATTACGGTCAATTTATATATATGACGCAACTGTTGTGGGCGATTGCATAATTTTTTTCTAATGACCATTAAAAATGTAACTAGAAGTTGATGATGCAATCCTACCTATGATTACATCACCTTTGTGTATAAATATCTTATCTCTGATAAAATTTTGCCATTAGTTAGTGCATTTGTCCTTATCAAAAGTATCGTAGTTAGAAATGCCTAGGACATGTGTGAACAGTGCTAATAATTTCTGTTATATATGTGGTGAGGTGACATTTCTATCACAAAAACGAAATATAACTAAAGTGATTAAGAAGGCGTACAGTTTGTATTTTGGCTGCAGAATAGGAGATCAAGATAAGAGCTGGGCGCCACACATATGCTGCAATACATGTGCAGCACATCTTAAACTGTGGTTGACTGGCAAAAGGCAAGCTATCCTTTTGCAGTCCCAATGATCTGGAGAAAGCCCACTGATTATCTCAACAACTGTTACTTTTACATGGTCCCTCCAATTGGGAAAGGCATATCAAAGAAGAAAAAATGGACTCTGGAATATCCAAACATCCCCTCTGCAATATGTCCGGTACCACATGGCGATGACCTACCAGTTCCCAAAATGCCAGAATCATTTTCAGCTGCTTCCACTGATGAAGAAGAGGACATTGGTGGTCCTGAACCATCAACCTCAAGCGACCCAGAATTTGAGCAAACTACATCCACTAAACCACACTTTATTAAGGTGAACTGAATGATCTTGTAAGAGATCTGAATTTACCGAAGAACAAGGCGGAGCTTTTGGGTTCCAGATTGCAACAGTGGAATCTCCTGGCAGAAGATGTTACAATATCTGTGTATAGGAACCGCCAGAAGCCGCTTATTACATTCTTTTTCAAAGAGGGTGACCTTTCTGCGAGCCACAACATTTCTGGTTTAATGGCAGCCCTCAAAATCAATTACATACCGGAAGAGTGGAGGCTTTTCATTGATTCATCCAAGACGAGTCTTAAAGCTGTTTTGTTGAATAATAGTAATGTATTACCGGTCAATTCCAGTTGGTCACGCAGTTCATATGAAAGAAACTTATGAAAACATTAAGCAGCTTTTGAAGTGTATAAATTACGATCATCATCATTGGACACTTTGCGGTGACTTAAAAGTGGTCGCTCTTTTGCTTGGACTACAGGGTGGATACACCAAATACTGTTGCTTTCTCTGTGAGTGGGATAGCCGTGCACGAAGTGACTATTACATCAGAAGACATTGGCCAATCAGGCAGTCATTGCAGCCTGGCAGTAAGTACGTTGAGAACCCAGCACTTATCGACACCAGCAAGATTTTGTTGCCACCCTAGCACATTAAGCTGGGTCTCATGAAAAGCTTTGTCAAGGCAATGGAGAAAACAGATGAGGCTTTCAAATACCTCATCAGAAAATTTCCAAGACTGAGTGAAGCTAAAATAAGAGAGGGAGTATTTGTTGGTCCGCAAATTCGAAAACTTCTTCATGATGACGAGTTTCTTTGCGTGTTGCATGGCAAGGAAAAAGCAGCATGGCTAGCATTTAAGTCAGTGGTGGACAATTTTCTTGGAAATAACAGATCTGATAATTACAATGAAATTGTAGAAAATCTCCTTCTGAAGTATAAGAGTCTTGGCTGCTCATATCTTTGAAAATTTATTTTCTGGATTCTCATCTGGATTTCTTTACGTCAAACTGTGGAGCGGTCAGTGATGAGCATGAAGAACGATTTCACCAGGACTTTGCTGCTATGGAGACAATGTATCAAGGCAATTGGAGCCCTTCAATGCTTGCTGATTACTGTTGGACTGTGACAAGAGACACCTCATCGATTGACTACAAGAAGCAAGCAAAGAGAGCTGGAACAGTGACTGAATAATGACGGAATGGGTACAAATGTGCCTTTTTAAAACATGATATGTGAACTTTAAATAATGTTTTTATTTTTTCTATAATTTTATGTTGAAATATCAATTAATTGAGTATGTAACCACAATTTTTATAATGCGAAAGTAGAAAGACTAGCTGTTCACCCCAGAGAATTAAACAAGCATACATTATTTGTATTACTGTAATGTAAATTCATCATTTAAAAAAAAACCAGAGCCAATTGGTGAATTTCATTATGATATTTGAAATCAGCATGTCAAAATCAATAAGAAATGGTATATTTAATTTCTGGTACAAATAACTTTTGAAAATTTGTTGACTAGTGTTATCTATCCTGTCAAATTCTTGCTCTTTGCACATCCCATTAAACTCTTGATTTTTGCACATCCCGTTAAACTCTTGATCTTTGCAATCCCGTTAAACTCTTGATCTTTGCTCATCCCGTTAAACTCTTGATCTTTGCACATCCCGTTAAACTCTTGATCTTTGCTCATCTTGTTAAACTCTTGATCTTTGCACATCCCGTTAAACTCTTGATCTTTGCACATCCCATAAAACTTTGCTCATCCCGTTAAACTCTTGATCTTTGCACATCCCCGCTAAACTCTTGATCTTTGCGCATCCAGTCAAATTCGTTCTTTTTCCTTATTCTTCCAAGCTCTAGCGCTTTCCCTATTCAGTCAACCTATTTGTCCTCATAAAAAAAAAAAAAAAACTGTGCCGTAAAAATAAGCATATACTACGGTATTTTCTTACATGGACTACTAAATGAACAAAAGATAAGTGATTCCTCTTGCTTTCCTGAACCAAATGGGTCATAGCTCATTAAAAATTTTACGGCGGGCCCAGTTCTCTCATCAAGTAACTTCGATTTTCGTTCTAGAAATTGTAATTCTGTTATCAAGTAATTTTGATTGTCTGTTAAAAAAACAGTGACTTCGTTCACCAAGCCTAATTTTGATTATCTGTTCAAATAACTTTGTATATATTCATTTTTGGTCACGTCTTAGGCAATAATACCGGTAGCATAGTGGTTAGTGCACTGGCTTCCTAGCTCAGTGGTCTATGGTTCGATTCTCAGATGAGGTGGGATTATTTAGGCCGCAAACGGCTCCTGCGTTGACCCAACCCTAAATGGGTACCAGAGCAACTCTGGGAAGGTTAAGGCGGCCGGCGTGATGCTGACCACATCACCCCTAATGTGCCGACGGTCAAGAAAATATGGGCCTAACACCATATTCCCAACATGCCTCAATGGGCGTGTAACGGGATCCTTTACCTTTTTTTTTTAGGCAATAAGTACAATTTACATGTTTTTTTTTTTAATATGTGCTCTAGACTTCTCACTTGAGATCTTAAATATGGCTTAACTCTTTCCGTCCACAGTGGCGCACCACGCGCCAGATAGGACTTCCGTTTGGACCAATGACGCATGGCGCGTTAGTGCGATATATGTCGAGTTTGAACGAAAAGTTATAAATACCTAGCAACTAGCTGGTTTTTAAATCATTTCATTACATCTAGGACATGTTTATGGACGTTTGTGAGCGAAAAACAAATTTGTGAAGCTAAAATTGTGTGTTTTATATCCATTTCTGTTCCTTTGTTTACATACAAAATGGATCGAGAATCTTCAGACCAATGACGCATGGCGCGTCAGTGCGATATATGTCGAGTTTGAACGAAAAGTTATAAATACCTAGCAACTAGCTGGTTTTTAAATCATTTCATTACATCTAGGACATGTTTATGGACGTTTGTGAGCGAAAAACAAATTTGTGAAGCTAAAATTGTGTGTTTTATATCCATTTCTATTTCTTTGTTTACATACAAAATGGATCGAGAATCTTCTTCTAAACACCTGCTTGCGGCTGAGCAAGCACGACGCTAATTTCTCAGTGGACAGAAGATAACTCGAGCGATACGGATTTTAAAAGTTAGGTTTAGTAATTCCAATGAAGACATTGTAAAGACTTTGTGTCAGAATATTCATGAAAGTGATCATTCTGAGGGCGATGTCGATCAGCTGATTGAACATGCATCAGGTAGGGCTGGTATAAAAAGAGCAAAACTTTCAGTCACTAAAGGAGAAGGATAAAGAGGCAAAAACACCATTGTGACCAAAAGTAAAGCTATGAGAACTGCCACAAGTCTAGAGGCAGGTGCATCCTCACAAGATGTCCCAGAGTGGTTAGAAATTGCTGAGGGGATGACACAAAATGCATTTCGATTTTGTCCAAAGAGAACACCAGGTGTGACTGAGGGGTTTGACCTGTCAACCCCATTGAAATGTTTCAGTGTTTTGTTTACAGATGAGGTTCAAGATTTCATGTTCCAGTGCATCAATGATTATACCAGACTCAAATCTATTCAAAATAACCCTGCGAAACAATATTCATTGTATTCTCGGTGGACCAAAGTCACACGCCATGAACTTGATAAGTTTATTGCTGTCCTAATAAATATTGGGATTCAGAAAAGACCATGCATTCGCAACTACTGGTCTACATCTGCAGAATTTTATACTCCTTGGTTTCTTCAAATGTTTTCAAGAAGTAGATTTGAAGCATTATATCATACAATGCTTCATGCCTCTGATGAAAATTCACAAGGAAAAGAAAAGATTTTATGAACATGTTGTTGCAAAAATTTCAGAGTGCCTTTTACCCATTCCAAAATCTCAGTTTGAATGAATTGGTAATAGGGTATAAAGGCAGATGGCAATATAAGCAGTATAATCCAAGGTTTTCCTTGTATCTTCTCAGGCCAAAGTGGAAGCACATTGTCAAACCAAAAATGATAGAATATAGTTGGTGTAAATAATATTAGTCATAGTTGTTTTGAACCAGACGATCCGTCAAGGCCTAAAATCCCATCCGCTGCAGACCCAAATAGAACAGTCCCAACTAAGATGGTTTGGCCATGTCTGCAGAATGGGAGAAGATCGGCTACCACGACAAGCATGGGAAACAAAGAGCCAGGGATCCAGACCTCCAGGACGACCCCAGAGTCCGCTGGGAGGACAACATTAGACAATCTTTGAAGGACCGAGGACTAGAATGGAACCAGGCCAGGAAGAAGACAGCTGATAGAATGGTCTGGCGCTCTCTCTTCCAAACCTCTACACCTCACGGTAGAAGGGGAACGACTAAGTAAGTAAGTAAGTAAGTAAGTTGTTTTGTATTTACAGAAATTTGTGGTGTAGGAACAAAATCATATAAATTATATATTTGAAGTGATTGTGGTAAAATGTGTTGTGTTTCAAAATGGATGTGCACTGATATTCTGAGATTTTTCTGCTATGGATTAAACTGGAGCTGACATATGTGAGTACAGTTTATTTATCTTTTTTCCAGTTATTTTTGATTAGGTCTACACTTCACATAACATGACAGACTCTTTTCCTACATCAAATAATTATCTACAGCATTTCACAAGATTCTTCAGTCAATTTCCCACATGTTGATGTATAACATCAACACCTAGTTAAATAAAGTGTGTATCTACTGCCTGTTTTTAAAATATAACTTGAAGAGAAAAATTGCACATATTTTGAGCGGTTGTTTTTATAAACATATGTGGTTTTGAGAACAAAAATTAAAAAAATTACATCTATGAAGTGATAGTGATAAAAGTTTCTAGATATGTTTCAAACTAAATGTGCACTGATATTCTTAATATTTTATTGCCATATATTAATTGGGAGCTGAAATATTTAAGTTTAAGTATGCAATTTTATTTTATTTTTTAAACATTTTTAAAATCAAGTCTACACTTCACAAGACATAACACACCTATTCATATCAATTAATTATATGAATCAATTCATAAGATTCTCCAGTCAATTTCACACATTTAAATGTATAACATAAACACCTAGTTAAATAATATGTGTATCTACTGCTTGTTTTTTTAATATAACCTGAAGAGAAAAATTGCACACATTTTGAACGGTTATTTTTACAAACATATGTGGTTCTGAGAAAAAAAATCATAAAAATTACATCTATGAAGTGATAGTGATAAAAGTTTCTAGATATGTTTCAAACTAAATGTGCACTGATATTCTTAATATTTTATTGCCATACATTTATTGGGAGCTGAAATATTTAAATTTAAGTATACAATTTTATTTTATTTTTTAAACATTTTTAAAATCAAGTCTACACTTCACAAGACATAACACACATCTATTCATATCAATTAATTATATGAATCAATTCATAAGATTCTTCAGTCAATTTCACACATTTAAATGTATAACATTAACACCTAGTTAAATAAAATGTGTGTCTACTGCAGTTTTTTTAATATAACCTGAAGAGAAAAATTGCACACATTTTGAGCGGTTGTGTTTACAAACATATGTGGTTTTGATAAAAAAATCATAAAAATTACATCTATGAAGTGATAGTGATAAAAGTTTCCAGATATGTTTCAAACTAAATGTGCACTGATATTCTTAATATTTTATTGCCATACATTAATTGGGAGCTGAAATATTTAAATTTAAGTATACAATTTTATTTTATTTTTTAAACATTTTTAAAATCAAGTCTACACTTCACAAGACATAACACACACCTATTCATATCAACTAATTATATGAATCAATTCATAAGATTCTCCAGTCAATTTCACACATTTAAATATATAACATTAACACCTAGTTAAATAAAATGTGTATCTACTGCCTGTTTTTAAAATATAACCTGAATAGAAAAATTGCACACATTTTGAGCGGTTGTTTTTACAAACATATGTGGCTTTGAGAAAAAAAATCATAAAAATTACATCTATGAAGTGATAGTGATAAAAGTTTCTAGATATGTTTCAAACTAAATGTGCACTGATATTCTTAATATTTTATTGCCATATATTAATTGGGAGCTGAAATATTTAAGTTTAAGTATGCAATTTTATTTTATTTTTTAAACATTTTTAAAATCAAGTCTACACTTCACAAGACATAACACACCTATTCATATCAATTAATTATATGAATCAATTCATAAGATTCTCCAGTCAATTTCACACATTTAAATGTATAACATAAACACCTAGTTAAATAATATGTGTATCTACTGCTTGTTTTTTTAATATAACCTGAAGAGAAAAATTGCACACATTTTGAACGGTTATTTTTACAAACATATGTGGTTCTGAGAAAAAAAATCATAAAAATTACATCTATGAAGTGATAGTGATAAAAGTTTCTAGATATGTTTCAAACTAAATGTGCACTGATATTCTTAATATTTTATTGCCATACATTTATTGGGAGCTGAAATATTTAAATTTAAGTATACAATTTTATTTTATTTTTTAAACATTTTTAAAATCAAGTCTACACTTCACAAGACATAACACACATCTATTCATATCAATTAATTATATGAATCAATTCATAAGATTCTCCAGTCAATTTCACACATTTAAATGTATAACATTAACACCTAGTTAAATAAAATGTGTATCTACTGCCTGTTTTTAAAATATAACCTGAATAGAAAAATTGCACACATTTTGAACGGTTATTTTTACAAACATATGTGGTTCTGAGAAAAAAAATCATAAAAATTACATCTATGAAGTGATAGTGATAAAAGTTTCTAGATATGTTTCAAACTAAATGTGCACTGATATTCTTAATATTTTATTGCCATACATTTATTGGGAGCTGAAATATTTAAATTTAAGTATACAATTTTATTTTATTTTTTAAACATTTTTAAAATCAAGTCTACACTTCACAAGACATAACACACATCTATTCATATCAATTAATTATATGAATCAATTCATAAGATTCTCCAGTCAATTTCACACATTTAAATGTATAACATTAACACCTAGTTAAATAAAATGTGTATCTACTGCCTGTTTTTAAAATATAACCTGAATAGAAAAATTGCACACATTTTGAGCGGTTGTTTTTACAAACATATGTGGCTTTGAGAAAAAAAATCATAAAAATTACATCTATGAAGTGATAGTGATAAAAGTTTCTAGATATGTTTCAAACTAAATGTGCACTGATATTCTGAACATTTTATTGCCATACATTAATTGGGAGCTGAAATATTTAAGTTTAAGTATACAATTAAAAAAAAATTTTTAACACTTTTTTAATCAAGTCTACACTTCACAAGACATAACACACACCTATTCATATTAATTAATTATATGAAGCAATTCATAAGATTCTCCAGTCAATTTCACACATTTAAATGTATAACACAACTACCTACTGAACTTATGTATTTGTCCACTGTCTGTTTTTAAAACCTCACCTGTCTGAAAAAATTGCATCCATTTTCGGGCCTGGGTAAAACCCAAAAACAGCCGGGGGGGGGGAATGAGTTAAGGAACATTCAGACTCCGATAATGCAGAACCATACGATAAATTACTAAAAAAAAACGATCAAGTGATGCTTTTCAGACTAACAACTGGCCATTGCAGATTCAGATACCATATATTCAACAAAATGAAAATCGGACAGACAGATATGTGTCCATGTTGGGAGGACAGACAGATATGTGTCCATGTTGGGAAGACAGACAGATATGTGTCCATGTTGTGAAGACAGACAGATATGTGTCCATGTTTGGAGGACAGACAGATGTGTCCATGTTGGGAGGACAGACAGATATGTGTCCATGTTGGGAGGACAGACAGATATGTGTCCATGTTGGGAGGACAGACAGATTTATGTCCATGTTGGGAGGACAGACAGATATGTGTCCATGTTGGGAGGACAGACAGATATGTGTCCATGTTGGGAGGAGAAACATACAGTAGAATATATATGTGTCCATGTTGGGAGGAGAAACATACAGTAGAATATATATGTGTCCATGTTTGGAGGAGAAACATACAGTAGAATATATATGTGTCCATGTTGGGAGGACAGACAGATATGTGTCCCTGTTGGGAGGACAGACATATATGAGTCCATGTTGGGAGGAGAAACATACAGTAGAATATATATGTGTCCATGTTGGGAGGAGAAACATGCAGTAGAATATATATGTGTCCATGTTGGGAGGAGAAACATGCAGTAGAATATATATGTGTCCATGTTGGGAGGAGAAACATACAGTAGAATATATATGAACTCCAAAACTGTCGGCTCCACGAGCAGGGTGGTAGCGTGGCTTTCTCCAACCCAGCTGAGGAAGAAACTGTATGTTCACGAGAGAAGCCTGGGACGGACTGTCAGCGTTATATGAGAGATAAATCTGGTTATTAGAGAGCGAACGATGAAGGAGAAAAGGACTTAAGAACAACCGTGTCTATAGTGTTAATACATTTTCTTCGTGGATGTCTCAGGAAAACTTGAAAAAACCGTGTCTATAGTGTTAATACCTTTTATTCGTGGATGTCTCAGTGGCACACACGTAAATGTGTTCTGCGTAGATTTTCCAAGCACCTCACACACAGATCTGCGCACACACGCTTGCTCACACGTAGGACCAAGCGTGTCAAAATGTCAAGTTCTCATGTGAACTCGTAAGGATACATCAGCTGTGCCCTGTCCTCGCGAAGTTTCCTAGTCAGCTAATGCGAGCCTGGCAAACCATCTCAGAGTAGGTTAAATGTATTCAATTCTCTCTTCCCCCCCCCCCCCCCCCCCCCAGGTATTTTGGCCTGTTTTACGTCAGGCTGTACACCAACTAATTCTTTATAAGGCGTCTTTGCTGTTTCAGTTCCCTACAGTTGTAGAGGGCTGTTGCTGTCATTTTCGACGGAGTCATCTGTCAAGTTATTTGCTTATGTTTGTATCATAAGTATAATTGTGTCTTTACCTGCGATGTCAGGTTGATTAGGGGTTGTCTTCCCTTGTTTATTCATTCATTGTGTTTGACCTTTAGGGTCAGAGGTTGACAGTTCGGCGTAGGCCTAGGGGAAGGTTTTTTTTAAGCGGGAGTGAGATATACTTCCGGGAAGCCGGGAGGTCCTGTTTTTCTGAAGGGACCAAGAGTCCATTGTTTTTCGGGGAGAATCTTCGAAGTAACTGCTATGGCAGTTTTCCCCAGTGAATCTCTGTGCGTCGGGATGACGACAGAATTCCTTGTGATGTTCTGAGGATTCATTTGCCAGGTAATACCGACCTTTATGCATTATTACGCTTTTCGGTGGCAGAACATGTAAAGGATTACCTAGGGTGAACAGCAGCTCACTGATCCGCCATTTCAGAACTTATATATTTGTGCTCGAGGTAGCCATCCAAGACTGTTAGTCTTATATTGTCCAGAAATCCAGTGACGAAGATATATTGTGGGAGCCGCAGATTGGCGGAACTTCTATCTACAATAAGTATTACTGCAGGGTTGATGATAACCTATTTAACAGAAGTACACGGCCGACGTCAGAACGAGGCCTGTGCTTTCGGCTATTATACTACAGCCTGATATGTGCAATTGGCGGGGAGTGCCAAGTTGCACCTATGTGTCATAGTAACTAAGGCATCTGACGCGTTTAGTCAGAGACGCCAAGGGCGACGCTACGAACTGTCATTACTGAAGAACTTTGCTATTGACCATGCACGTCTATTCCGATGTTTACCTTTTTGAATGCCAAATGTATACCTATCGATGTCAGGTCAGCATGACCTTGTTACACTGACTGTTCCTGTTGATACTATGTGTGTTCTCGTAAATAAATGTCTTGAAACATGCCTGCAGTGTCAAAGCATCCTTGATTACTGCATGTGAGAGTATGGGTTGCAGGATCTACATCTATACGAGCCTAAACACATTCGCGTCTTCATTCGCACCCACACTCAATTCATCATACGCTCGCACTACACATCTAACAACATGTATACTGTCTTGGGCCGGTGATCACATCAACAAGAAAAAAAAGACAGTTACATTTCTGGTGGACCAGTTACGTGGGCTCTTATGATACATTTCTTGTCGCCAATGTGGCCTAGAAACTTACATTTCTGATGGACCAGATCTGTGGGTTTAAAAAGAACAGAGCGAGCATTTGACATTATTGTTGACATTTATGGATCCAGAAATTTACATTCCTGGTTGGCTGTTACATGTATGATGTCTCCAGTTTTGTCGAGAAAGTTACAAGAAGGACAAGTACACATTACACTTCTGATCTGTGGGTCTAAGCTACACACGGGACAGCCGTAACACACAGCGCTAATTCTACACTTGCAAGTTTTGGCTACAACAGGACAGATATAGGTCATCAACGGTTGACCCAAATAAACAGTACGAGCATTTATATTATAATGCTAGATAAACCATAACAAGACATGTACTGAAGTTAACATCTAGGCATTTGCTACGTGGACCATAACTGCATAGAAGGCGGGTTCCTATTGTAAACAGTACTGCTGGTTGTTACACGTTTCATTCAACAACAGACTTTTCTAGGTCAGAGCATTCAAGCTACATTGTTGGAGGTCAAGTGTCTGTAAACAGTACGTGGAAATAGTAAACATTCAATGTGCAAGCCCTAATTTGAGAAGGTCATAGTAACTTTGGTTCGTGAATACCACTTTATGTTACAGTGGATTTGACGTTCAGTGCGCGTTTGACATTTCGTTTCTGTGTTCGCAAGGAGCAAGGAATTTATTTTAGTTTCAGCTGTGACTGAACTTGTTCTGCAACACATTGAAATTGATTGCTATATTATGTTACTTCTACTGGTTTTTGTGTATTTTTCTGCGGGTTTTTCGGTTGGTGGGTCTTACGGTAAATATGCCACTTGATCGAGGCTTACTGTAAGCGTTCTGTAGGTGCAAATTTTCTTAATTTGGAAATTTGCTAGTGACAATTGGTCGCTATTGATGTTAGCTGTGATGTAATTGTACTTAACGTTGTTTTTGTAATATTTTGTCTGTTTTTCAGTTTTGATTGTCGATTTGTTTTGTTTGTATTCTGTAGGTCTCTCCTTTCTTGTGTATTTCTCTACACATTTTTGGTTAAAACAGTGTTGCCATTTGTATTGTTTTGTATTTTTGTCTTTGTGTTTTTTTTTTTTTGGTTGTACTACATTACTGTCATGCACAGTCTACATACACATACTTGGTCATGTTTTGATATTATTGATAAGGTAGACTCTTCATATAGAGTTTGTTAAATAATATTATATAAGATATTTATACAAGTTCTTTGATAAAAGACTTGTTATCTACAAAGATTGAGACAAGGTGAAATACATATTCAAGTTCTTTATAAAAAAGACTTGTGCCCATAGTGAGTGGGATATAAGGGAATTTTTTTTCCACAGGTACTCAGGTGATTTTTTGGGTACATTATAAACAAGACTAAGAGTGTGAAAGAAAGTGAAGTGAGTATACAAGTCTAGCATTTCAGACTTGTCTCCCATTGAAGTGGGATAAGGTAATTTATTTAATTTTTTTTTTTTCAGGTTTCTGATCTCATTAGACAAGATGTCTACATTGGACTACTTTATTACACAAGGGAGAGCCCTTGATAAGACTGGTCAACAGTTAGAACAATGGGCTGTTGCTCAGTATGACAAAGCATTAGCTGCAGAAGAGAAAAAAGCTCAGGCTGAAGAGAAAAGATTAGAAAGAGAAGCTAATATTGCTGCTGAACAAAAGAAATTGCAGATGCAGGTCGAGGAAAGGAGATTTGAAGCTGAACAAAAGAGATTAGACAAAGAAGCTGAACAAAAGAGATTAGAGAAAGAAGCTGAACAAAAGAGATTAGACAAAGAAGCTGAACAAAAGAGATTAGACAAAGAAGCTGAACAAAAGAGATTAGACAAAGAAGCTGAACAAAAGAGATTAGACAAAGAAGCTGAAAAAAGGAGATTAGACAAAGAAGCTGCTGCAGAGGAGAGGAAAGCTCAAGCTGAGGCTGAAATCAGAAAAATGGAACATGAGGAAAGAAAACAGAAGATGGAACTTGATGAAAAACTCGCAACTTTGGAGTTAGAGAAATTGAAATTGGCGAGTACGGGTGCTCAGCAAACAACTTCGAGTACGACAAGGGAGTTTGTTAGTAGGATTAAATTGCCTCATTTCAATCCTTTAAAGGATGACGTAGCAGATTATCTAGATAGATTCCAATTTTTGTGCGATACGCATAACATAAAAAAGGAAAAATATGTTGAACAACTGATGCCATTTTTTACAGGTGACACAGTGACTACTCTTATGACAATAGACGAACATGAGAGGACTAATTATGATGTTGTCAGGGCAGCATTACTAAAAAAATATCAACTAAAACAAGAAGACTATCGTCTTCGTTTTAGGACAATGTTGCCAGAAAATGGAGTAGATTTCTCTGATTTTGTTACAAAGATACGTCGTACATTTACACGATGGGTTGAGTTGTCTCAGATTGAGAAAACATATAAAGGTCTAATGGACTTATTATTGCGAGATAAGGTTTTGTCATCTGTTAATGATTCTTTTCTTGCATTCCTTCATGAGCGTAAGCCTAAAAACTTAAAAGAAATGGAGGAATACTGTTGTCAGTATGCCACAGCACATCCCCATGCTACAGTTAGCAATTCTAAAGTGAAAGAAGGGTTGCCAGCTGCTTCGGCAACACCATATGGCCCTAATTTCAAAAAAAAATTTCAGGGTGCTCAACAAAATTGGAATAGGGGAAGTAATCAAAATTACACTCAGAAGCGGAGTAATCCAACACATGATGGTTCTTCGTCTATGCAGTGGAGACAAGATGGTAGTTCTCGTAATTTTAGTGGTAATAATTTGAGACACTTTCGCAAAGGCTATCCAAATAATAACTATTCAAATTTTCGAGGTAATCATTCTCGACGTCAAGATTATGACGATGGTGAATTTAGAAACCGGGATTCAAACCGGAATGATGATTACAATAGGCAATATGATAACAATTACAGGGGAAATGATAGTCGAAATAATTACAGGGGAAATGATAATCGAGGTAGACCTAGGTTTAACAAGAAAAGACCTTACCAACAGGCAAACTCTGCGCAACAAGAGTTTGATGGAGCCTGTAATACAGTAAATGATAGTGGTAACTCTAGGGCTATCACTGGTTGTGCTTTCGATTTTGGGAGAGCAACTGAATGCCCCCAATGCTTAACATTGTTTGACTCATCAACTGTATCTACGCTAAGTTGTGGTCACCCTCTTCCTGCTCTACCTGCTACAGTTGCGCATGATGGGAGAGGATCTCTCATCTTAGATAAAGGTCTAATAAATGATAGGCTAGTCTCAGTACTTTTCGATTCGGGATGTACTACCGTCGGGGTTAAGGAGTCTCTGATAGATCCTTGCTGTGCCACGGGAAAAACAATCAAATGTGTTACATTTGGTGGTACTATGGAAAGCTATCCTACTGCTATTATTAGGATTGACACTCCTTTCTTCACAGGAGATGTCCATGCATGTCTTCTTCCTAATCCTATTGCGGATCTTATAATCGGTCGTATTCATGGGGTTAAGGAATGCACCCCGCAACAAATTTCTAGTTGGGAAGAAGAAAACATTCAAACGGTCAATGCAGTGATGACAAGAGCTCAAGCTCTTAATCCCCCAACTTCATCTGATAATAGTAATGAAGTTGATAGCCAAGACGAGCACTTGGTGATTTCCCATGACTCGTTTGTTAAACGTCAAGAAGAGGATCCTTCTTTGAAGAAATACTTCCTTCTTGCAAAGAAAGGGGATCCCAATCAAAATACGAATCACAAATCGTATATTACTATGAAGAATGGTATATTGGTACGAATGGTACAAAACTCGGACAAGTCTATGCATTCGCAAATTCTTGTGCCTAAGTGTATGAGAGCCTTAATTCTTCGGCATGCACACGATTCTCAGTGTGCTGGACACATGGGTTTTTCCAGAACTAAAACTAGAGTCCTTGCGTCATTCTTTTGGCCATTCGTGAATAAAGACATCCGAATTTATTGCCGATCTTGCAAAATTTGTCAAGAGGTCAAGTCTAGGGGTCCGAGACATGCTGCTCCTATTCAGGCTGCAGATATTCCGATTCGGCCGTTTCAGAAAATGGCTATAGACATCATTGGTCCGTTCAAAATTAAGTCAGCCAGAGGACACCAATTTATCCTCACTTGCGTGGACATGTGCACGCGTTGGCCAGAGGCTATTCCTCTGAAGAGCATATCAACTGTCGATATCGCTGATGCTCTTTGGCTCGTATTTTCTCGTCTAGGATTCCCCGGAGAAATACTGTCGGATCACGGCACTCAGTTAATTTCGGACGTTATGTCTCAGGTAATGGCTACGCTAGACATTAAAAGGTCTCTCAGTAGTATTTATCATCCAATGTCCAATGGATTGGTAGAACGTCTTAACAGGACACTAAAGAACTTACTTGGCAAGATAACGGAGGATCATCCTGAAGATTGGGACAGGGTTTTACCTGCAGTCCTCTTTGCCTATAGAGAGGTTCCCAACGAGCATACAGGGTTTTCTCCTTTCGAACTTGTCTTTGGCGCGCAACCGCGCGGGCCAATGTCCTTGTTACACGATTTGATAACTTCCGATGATATTGACGATGATACACAATCGTCATATGAATATGTTATAGCTCTTAGAGAAAAGATTATCGAATCGTGCAGGTTAGCAACTTCATCTTCCGAATTTGCGAAAGAAAAAGCTAGGCGATTTGCTAACAAGAAAAGACGCCTACGTCAACTTTGTCCTGGAGACAAAGCATATGTCTTACTGCCCTCAAGAGAGAATAGACTTCTCATTTCTTGGAAGGGTCCATACACTATAGTCTCGAAAATTTCTGATGTCGACTATATTGTCGATGTGGATGGAAGGCATAAAACCTTCCATATAAATATGTTAACAGAGTTTATTGAACGTCCAGACTATTTACAGCCTATTTTCCAGGCGACGGACGACTCTCCAGTTCAACATGGTCACATCTCATCCCTGTCCGTTATACAGGATGAGGAAACTATTTTTTCTGACGTGAACTTACCTCTTCCTGCGATTCCACTTACTTCAACGGAATCGTGGAGAGACGTTACAGTCTCTTCCAACTTGTCTTTTGAGGAACAACGTCAAGTATCCTCTACGTTACAATCATATCAGGATGTCCTTACCGACATTCCTGGACACACAGATGTCATAGAACATGACATCATACTTACTGATCGTAATCCGATCAGAGTAAGACCATACCCAATACCTATTCATTTTCAAGCACAAGTCGAGAAAGAATTGGATGAAATGATTCAACTACAAATAATTGAACCATCCACTTCAGCTTATTCTTCGTCAATAGTTATTGTTCGAAAGAAAGACAATAACATACGTCTTTGCGTTGATTATCGCAAATTAAATCAAGTTACGAAGTTCGATGCTGAACCTATGCCGTTATTAGATGATCTACTTATTAGACTTTCTAAAGCTAAATTCTTTACTAAACTAGACTTGTCGAAAGGTTATTGGCAAGTCCCATTGACGGAACACGCCAAACCTCTCACTGCTTTTTCGACACCTAGGGGTCTGTTTCAATGGAATTTTATGCCTTTCGGGCTTATGAACGCCCCAGCGACTTTCGTACGCATGATGCGACGAATTCTATCAGATCGTGCAGATGTCATTGCATATTTAGACGACATCTGTCTTTTCAGCGATACTTGGGAAGAACACTATGTGGGTCTGAAGGAATTGCTATCTACTCTACGTGAGCATAGTTTGACTGCTAAACCCTCTAAAGCTTTTGTTGGGTTTAGTGAAATTTCCTTCCTAGGTCATCGAGTTGGTCATGGTCTGTTGAAGACAGAGGACCAAAACATTTCAAAGATATTAAATATCTCGGTTCCGAAGACAAAAAAGCAAGTGCGTAGTCTCTTGGGATTGATACAATTCTATGGAAGATTCATTGAGAATCTGTCCTCCATTATGGCACCACTTTCAACGTTATTGAAAAAAGGTTCTCTAATATGGTGCGTTGGTCCCAAGAATGCCAATCTTCATTGGATCAGGTTAAGAATTTGTTCTCATCTCATCCTATCTTAAGACTACCGACGATTGATAAGACTTTTGTCCTTCGTAGTGATGCCTCTTCCACTGGCATTGGAGCGGCACTAATGCAGGAATATTCAGGAACTCTGCATCCTGTAATGTATATTTCTAGGAAGCTGAATGCGGCAGAAAGGAATTACTCGGTTTTGGACCGTGAATTGTTGGCTATGGTTTGGTCCATTCTTAAGCTACAAAGGTTCCTTCTGGGCGCGCATTTCTTTATGGAAACCGACCAAAAAGCTCTTACGGCTATGCAAAGTAAGGATTTGAAGAGCTCGAGATCTACTCGTTATGCTATTGCTCTTCAGCCTTTCCATTTCACGGTGCGAGCTATCCGTGGTTCGGATAATGTGATGACGGACATATTGTCTAGATGCCCACATGATTCCAGTTAAATCTTGTGTCCTAGTTTTTCCTGATATATTTTCAGACTTAGGTCTGTCCTTAATATCATAATATGTTGTAATACAAATGTATTTGGATGATGTTTAGATAATTTAACAAATTTCATTTTGTCCATCCATCAGTGATATGTTGCTAAAATAGCATTGACATTTGTATATTGCTATGATTATATTATTTAGTAATGTTTGATATATGATTGGTATTGCCAGCAACTTAGGTTTCTTGAATGGTATCCCTTAGTTTGTTTGGCTTAAAGGAAATATTTTCTCCTATGTTGGGAGATGATTTGTACCCTCTTCTATTGTACCTGATATTAGGTTCATTGTTTGCATGAGCACAGAAGTGATACTGGTGCTATCTTGCTCATGAACATATAAAAAAAAAAAAAAAATTGCATTTTTTTTTACAGGGGGGTGGTAGTAATGTTGCTGTCATTTTCGACGGAGTCATCTGTCAAGTTATTTGCTTATGTTTGTATCATAAGTATAATTGTGTCTTTACCTGCGATGTCAGGTTGATTAGGGGTTGTCTTCCCTTGTTTATTCATTCATTGTGTTTGACCTTTAGGGTCAGAGGTTGACAGTTCGGCGTAGGCCTAGGGGAGGGTTTTTTAAGCGGGAGTGAGATATACTTCCGGGAAGCCGGGAGGTCCTGTTTTTCTGAAGGGACCAAGAGTCCATTGTTTTTCGGGGAGAATCTTCGAAGTAACTGCTATGGCAGTTTTCCCCAGTGAATCTCTGTGCGTCGGGATGACGACAGAATTCCTTGTGATGTTCTGAGGATTCATTTGCCAGGTAATACCGACCTTTATGCATTATTACGCTTTTCGGTGGCAGAACATGTAAAGGATTACCTAGGGTGAACAGCAGCTCACTGATCCGCCATTTCAGAACTTATATATTTGTGCTCGAGGTAGCCATCCAAGACTGTTAGTCTTATATTGTCCAGAAATCCAGTGACGAAGATATATTGTGGGAGCCGCAGATTGGCGGAACTTCTATCTACAATAAGTATTACTGCAGGGTTGATGATAACCTATTTAACAGAAGTACACGGCCGACGTCAGAACGAGGCCTGTGCTTTCGGCTATTATACTACAGCCTGATATGTGCAATTGGCGGGGAGTGCCAAGTTGCACCTATGTGTCATAGTAACTAAGGCATCTGACGCGTTTAGTCAGAGACGCCAAGGGCGACGCTACGAACTGTCATTACTGAAGAACTTTGCTATTGACCATGCACGTCTATTCCGATGTTTACCTTTTTGAATGCCAAATGTATACCTATCGATGTCAGGTCAGCATGACCTTGTTACACTGACTGTTCCTGTTGATACTATGTGTGTTCTCGTAAATAAATGTCTTGAAACATGCCTGCAGTGTCAAAGCATCCTTGATTACTGCATGTGAGAGTATGGGTTGCAGGATCTACATCTATACGAGCCTAAACACATTCGCGTCTTCATTCGCACCCACACTCAATTCATCATACGCTCGCACTACACATCTAACAACATGTATACTGTCTTGGGCCGGTGATCACATCAACAAGAAAAAAAAGACAGTTACAAGGGCGTTCTAGTTTACACTGTGTTGATGTTACAAGTTGAAGCTAAGGTCCAAGCGTGTAACTTTTAATTGGTTGCTGATGTGGACTTTGTTTTAGATTTAAATGCAGCCAGAAAAGTAAGTCCATTTATTGATCAGTCTCTTAACGATGTAGTGTATATTTCATCTCTTCAATATATCTTCGCATTATTATCATAATTATTATTATTAGTTGCCCTGTGTCGTTCTTGGAGGTCTCTCACGAGACATAAGAAAGAATATGGCTACTGTAACCTTAAGTATACCGTAAGAGGTGACTGGTATGAGGTCGTGTATGGGGGCTGGCGACTTCATTATTTAAAACCAATTGCTAAAGAAACCACATCTGCAAGAGAGCATGAATATCTTGATTCAGGCTTCTTGAAAGTGTACCAGCTGCAGTAGTTACTCTATGCTCCATAAGGAACGGAAAGAGAAGAGAAGAAGAGAGGTTAAAAAAAAATGTAGCCTCTTTTTGGTGAGGCACGTCACGTTCAACCTAGTCGGTTATATTAGGGCGCATGTCCAAATAAAAAAGACATTTAGGTCTGATGACCTTAATAATGAAGAAGAAAGATGGATTATTATTAGTTGTAAGTGTATTACACATAGAGCACTACATTTAAGTAACAAATATCACGCGTCCATGGTATTCCTTTTTTATGCGCTGCTCAAGCATAATTTATACTATACAGTTATCCTTCAGGTGTACAGGACACACTAAAATACACGTGATATGCTTGTAAAATTTCAGTTGTTAAATAGCAGAACGATAAAGATTAGAAAGCAAGAATCTGCAAAGAAGTATCAGGAGGAAAAAGCACAGTAACTTTGGAGTCATTTCAGAAATTTACTTCCAGAAGCGTTGATAGGCTTCCAGGGGTCCTCGGTTACTTTATAATTGTTGGGCCTTTTCCACATAAAAATTTGACCAAAAAAAAAAAAAAAAAAAAGTTCAGATCCCCGCACCATGAAGTCTTGAGGAAACGGGGGGCTTAATCTATGCCAGTGGCTTTCCTTGTCATGTGCAGCCAATATTTTAACCACTATACAAGGAGTTCTCAATGTATATGTAAGTAGGGGTCCGGAGGTGAGTCGTGGAATTTTAATTTCCTGTATTTTACATGCTTATGACGAATTATAAAACCGAATATATATCACACATATATTATATATATATATATATATATATATATATATATATATATATATATACATATATCTTTATATATATATATATATATATATATATATATATATATATACACACACACTAACATAATTACCGATATATGTTACGTCGGTCGGTCTCACTCAAAATAGTAACTCGCGCCAGAAAAAAAAGTGCGCAACGCACGGTGTGCAACTTGCGCGGCGTGGGTGTTATATAACACAAATAATTTGGTTTTATTTTATTTTTTTATTCTTTCACGAAAGTAGTAGCGCTCGACAAAGAAAAAGTGAGTAAAAATTGGTGTGCATGAGCCAATAACATACCAAAGTGAATTGTATTTGAACACAATGATCAAGATGATAAGATAGCTTCCCAATTTGTTAAAACAACTTATTGTCAGGGAACACTCTTTGAAAACAATCCACGCACTTTCACACGAAATGTTGTCACCAAAGAACTTTTAAATTGAATCTAAAATAACGTAATTTTCGCCGTGTGTACGTTGGTCACAGCTGAGGAATGCAACCGTGTTGAAAAATTGTATTGTTTCAATTATATATACTCTCCCGAAAATAGTTACAATCAACAAAGAAAATCGTTCAAATGACGGTGTTCATGAACAGTTGTATTACACTGTATAATGCCCCATCGAGGCCAGCTCCTTGACGTGGAGATGGGGCTCAAGTACAGCCATCAGCGGCCGAAAAACCAAGACTGGCCAGGCCCTCCTACACTCGAGCAAGGCCACAGTCTGCCCTAGCAAGTCAAGGTGCTGAAGACGGAGGCAACCAACCAAGAGGCGCACCACAGCAATCAGAATGCCAAACACACGCGCAATGGAAATATGCCTATATCTACAAAACGTTATGGCACTCGCCCTGTGACGGACACCCAGGCAGGCGCAGTGTCGGGCCCTCTGCCTCAAAAGGGCCTAACCCCTACTACTGGGGGTCCTTCTCAATTGCCACAATGGAGCCAGGAGGCATGAGAATAGAACTACTGGCCAAGCAACGCAAAGACCACTTAAAATAATGCACTGGAATGCTGAAGGCGTCAACAGTAAAAAAGACGGCTACAGCAAAAAAATTAGAGCTTGAAAATATCTTGAATGAAGAGCAAGTAAATGTATGCTGCTTGCAAGAAACCCACCTCAACAAGGACATAGCCTTCAAAATCAGAGGCTATTAGTGCTACCAATCCGAGCGAATAGACAGGCGAAAGGGTGGAATACTGACACTCGTGAGGAATAGCAACAGTGCATGTCAGCTTGAAACATATATGAAAGGGGCGGAATACCAGATGCTTCATCTCAGGACAGAAAGTACAGAATTCCACCTGCTCAACTACGACGTACTACTGTCCGAGCGACCGCCCACTGGCACTAGACACAATCCCAGCAAAAGAAAGACTGATTGTATGCGGAGACTTCAAAAGCCACTCACAGAGCTGGGGCTATGATCACATGGACAGGAGAGATGAGGAGCTTGAAAACTGGCAGGATGACAATGAGCTTATCTTGATTAACCAGCCAATCGGCCTACCAACCTTCTACTCGAGATCATGGCACACCACCTCTACACCAGACCTGGCATTCCACTCACCAGGACAACGCGAGTGGAACACCACACGCGTTGTAGGGAAACAACTTGGAGGCAGCGACCACCGGCCAATCTTCCTAATTGTGGAAAATGAACTTGTCAAGGAGAGCAGCACTCTCTCTAGGTGGAACTACAAGAAGGCAGACTGGACAATGTACCAGCATGGTACCAGTATACTGGATAGAGATCTGACTGTAAAAGACATCAGTAAGTTAGTCGATGAATTCAGCAGATGCATGTTACAGGCTGCTCGTGAAACAATACCTAGAGGGGCTCGTAAGCACTACAAAGGATGGGTGTGAAAAAAAAAATCGAAAAAAGGTGGTTCGTCTTACGAGGACAAAAGAATAAGAAAATAGCCAACGTTACGGCCACAAGGCCTTCGTCAGGGAAAGGAAAGAAAGTGAAGGTTAGATAGGACACATAAGAACCTAAAAAAATATAAAAATTTTAATTTAAAAATTAAAACTAGGTACTTCCCTGAAGGCGTCGAAGTCCTAACGCTTATAGGCGCGTGCCAGGAAAAGGAAATGACTGCCACCACCGGATGTACACAATACATACTTAAAAACTAAAAAAACGAAACTAAACAATAAACTACCCAAACGTAATATAAGTGGGGACTGGAAATAGAAGGGAACAGAATGAGTAGAAGATAAATAAATAAAAAATAAAATAAAATAAAAAATCTAAAAAACATATTAAAAACAGTGTATTATATATTCATGCGTATAAGTAGAGGGCGGCACTACAAACCATATTGGAATAGTGAACAAGAGCAACTGCACAACGGCGTGGAAACATCTCGAAAGCAGGCAGAGACCAGTCCATGCCAAGTACACCACAATAACTACCAGCAAGCTAAGGTCAAAGCTGGAAGGAGAAAACAGAGTCCTTGAACTTCGAAAGAGATACAAGGAAACTGTGGAAACTGGTAAAACAACTTAACGATGAGGGTGAAGGGAGAAACTCAAAGATTGCACTGTATGAAGATGGAAGCATCCTCATGGGAAAATAGGTAGCTTATCAATTTGCAGACTGCTTTGCTAAAGACAACAACATCGAAGTTAGCTCAGAGAAGCAACAGGAGACTCGTGAGAAACAACAATACGCAGGACGAGATGGAACCATACCTGAAGATATGGAGGCACCAATCACATTCAGAGAACTGGAGCTTGCAATATCCAAATTGAAAATGAGAAAGTCGACAGGAGTTGATGGAGTGTCCAATGAAATGATTAAGAACTTGGGAACCGCAGCAAAAACAAAGCTGCTGCAGATCTTCAATATCTGTTGGAACTCAGGCAGAGTTCCACAGACCTGGATGGAAGCAATCATGATACCACTCCAAAACCCAGGAGAAGACAGTTCCACGGCCTCCAGCTACAGACCAATCAGCCTTACAAGCTGTCTCTGCTGTAAGGAAATTCTGTAAGAACTATGATGCAGAAATCCAGGCAATCAAGGTGGCAGCTGAGTTTGGAAAGAAGGGCTTCTGAAGAAACTAAGAAACTGTAGAGTGGATGGTAGGATGTACAAATGGGTGAAAGCATACCGAGTACAACTAGATGGCTCAAGAGTAAGAAAATTATACTGCGTTATGGGGTCCCTCAGGGAGGGGTTCTGTCCCCCACACTTTTCCTAGTCTACATCAACGACCTGGTTGCTGAACTACTACATGGAATGAAAGTGGCAATGTACGCTGATGACCTGGTAATATGGTGCACAGATGAGCATGCAACCGTGGTCACCAAACTGCTACAAAGAGCTATAGATGCCTTAACCTCATGGGCAAATAGATGGCGTGTCAGCATCAACACAGACAAGTGCAGCACTATGCTCTTCACCCTCTCTCCCAAACAAAAAGCTGGTGTAATCAAGATAAATGAAGAGCTCCTGAAAGAAGATAAACAGTTACATTCGATGATAGGCTGACATGGAAGCAGCACATCAACAAGTCAGCAACAAAGGCCAGGAGGAAGTTAGCCATCCTGAGAAAACTAAGTGGAACCACATGGGTAGCCAGGGGGAAAATACTTAGTAAAGTTTACTAGCAGGGCATACAACCACTCCTGGAATATAGGTCAGCTGCGTGATGTCAAGCATCAAACACCACATTACAAGAGCAAGATATTGTGCAAAACCAGACGCCTAAGGTCATCACGGGGGCAATGAAATCAACGCCTATAGTGGAGATGGAGAAAATGGGGAGTATACAAGCACTGAGAGAATGCAAAGACGCGAAAGTGCTAACATAGGCAGAGACGTTCCTCTGCATGCCGAGCCATCCAGTGAAAGACAGATTCCAAAACCTAGCAATGGGGCGATTGAAAAGAAGCAGCTTTATCCACCAGGCCACACGATTTCGTAGACAAACCTCAGACCTGCCTGAAGTTTACAGCCCTCTAAAATCTGTGCCAGAACAAACCCCTTGGAGAGAGGAGCCTGGACTACCAGTACAGTTCCAGACAAAAGTGAAAGGAATATTCGACTGGGATGAATAGAACAGCGTGCAACGTAGAACAGTCACTCTCAGTTTCCTGGATGATGAATACCCACAGGACCTCTGGGTCAGAGTATACACGGATGGGTCAGCACAGAATGCAGTCAAGAATGGAGAAGCAGGAGTGTACATAGAATACCCAAAGAACACTAGGGATACGGTCAGAGTACCAACGGAGAAATTCTGTAACAACTTTGATGCAGAAATCCAGGCAATCAAGGTGGCAACTGAGAAACTGTTGAACACTAATCTCGGTCCACAGCCTGTAGTATTCCTGACAGATGCAAGATCAGCACTCCAAGCACTTCAGTCCAGAAAATTGCCAGGTATACAAGCCCTACTTTCTGAACTGTGCAACCAGCGCAGGGTCGCCATGCAGTGGATACTGTCTCATTGTGGAATACCAGGAAACGAGAGAGCGGACCAACTGGCTAAAGAAGGTGCTGCAGACGAGCAACCGGATGTACCAGTTACGTACCATCAGAAGAAAAAGATGATCAAATCAATCAGAAAGCCACCAACACCAACACATGATGACTACCAAGCTACGAACAGATCAGAACAAATTGTCATTCTGCGTTTTAGAACAGGACACAACCGACTCCGCAGCCACATGTATACAAAATTCAAGACTGGCAATTCAGCCATATGTACATGTGGACAGGCACCCCAGACTGCGGAGCACGTACTTCAAGACTGCCCCGAATATGATTATATATTGAGGCAAACCCACTGGCCCAGAGAAACAACACTGGAAGCAAAACTATAAGGACCTCTGTATGAACTACAAAAGACAGTGAAGTTTGTACAAGGAACAACATTGCAGATATAGACAATATATTTCAAGTGAACGAAAGAAGAAAAAGAAGAAGAGCTGTAGAATGGAAAGAAACCAAAAACACTCTAAGAATGTATTTCTATCTGCTCACCCGGGAACGGAAACAGCACACTATAATTAAAAACCCGTCAAGTTTGACGGGTTATTGCTAGTACTTGTACATAAGATATGATGCCACGTTCACATATCGGCAATTGAATATAATTTTTGGACATAGGGACACCATATGTCTTAATTATAATAACCAGAGGTTGAACAGGATATTTTTCATTATCAATGGTTAAAAAAAAAAGTGAAACAGCAGCGTTGGTGTGGTAACGTGTGACACCATTCAAGAAATTTTGAAAACCTGTGTCCTAGATCAGTACTTCTCAGACTATCTGTTGTGGGGGATCCGCAATTGTTTTTTTTTTCAAGTGTGGCAAGAATCGGTACGATATTTGTGCCATACTCTTTTTGTATTCACTATACTATCTTATAAAAAATAAATAAACAAAATTAATAATAATTATGGAGTCTATTTTACAATGTATCAAAAACACAGGACGTTTTGCGGTTATCTCTTTGTTAGCCACAGTCTCTCTCTCTCTCTCTCTCTCTCTCTCTCTCTCTCTCTCTCTCACACACACACACACACACACCACACACACCACACACACACACACTTATTGTCGTAAATTTAAATTGAGAACTTCTTATGGATAGTGGTCCCGTTAGAGTGAAGAATGATGGTGAAGGCTCTGTGATAATAAGGATTTAGGAAAGAGGTAGTAGTTTTACGAAAGTGCTGGTAAGAGTAAGGACAGTCTATTTTATGACAATAGTTGTTTTCTCATAAGACTCCTACAGCTTGCCTGGTCAAACAATTATTTGCCAGTATCCAGACACTCATGTGCACTCACACCGATTTGGTGTTTCAAACACACAGACGCTACGTAAATACAGACTACGATAACAAATATGGGGTAATTTGGGCGTGGTCCTTCCAACACAATACTAAAGGTTTATTACGTTTATTATCAATAAAACTCAGATCACAACATTGATTATAGTACAAGCAGAAATCATAGTTACAGAAAAAAATACCAATAACAAAGTGTTGGGGGGGGGGGGGGTCTGAGGAGGAATATCCGATACGCCCTTCCCGCTTGTATTAACGAAGAAAAGACCCGGTCACAAAAACAGGGGTATTTAACAGAGATAGATTCTTTAACCCAAAGGTAAATTTATTACTCTGGTGAGAGGTGTTACAATCTCGAGGTGGGGTGTAGTAAAAAAGGTCCTATTATTTTCTCAAACAATCAATGTTTCCCCTTTACTACGCAGAGTTAAGGGAGGGAAAAAACAAATTAAGAGAATCCCACTTACAGAAAAACAAATACAATGAATGCGGTAGAAAAAAATTATTACCAGGTAGAACCAATGATAATGTTTACAAATCCCTCATTCATTCAAATACACGCTTGTGAAGGCCTACACATACTCTCATTCACTTACCGATCGTGAAAATCTGGCACTCCCATAGAAATATTTTACAAAAGCAGTTAAAACACTGGACACAGGAAAATGTCTTTCTTTTTCTTCGACGGCTGGCCCCAGATTATCGAGTTGAATTGAAGCAAATGCTCTCGAAATCGCCAGACGATGAAGCTTTAGTGTTTTTCTTTCTGTTGGGTGTATAGTTATTTCCTATCGGTAGTCACAAATACGGGGGGAGAATGGTGTGGTCTCATGTATTTTTCACCGCTGGTGGTAGAAACAATTCTTAGCGTGATGACGAAAACTGTCAAGGATCTTAACTGATACTTCTGTTCCACAAGGGCAATAATTAAGTATATATTTTCTGGCAAATGTTCGACTTCCGATTATCTTTACAGTCAGTATGTAGTTAAACTTTTTAATTGTCTTGGGGTTGCTCTATTTCTGGTAAATATCAGATAGCTGAATCCCAACGGGATTTCCACAAGCTTTTAAATTTAAAATGTTTATACAAAAATGTCTGAAGGTAGAAACGAGTCTGGCTGACTCACTCTCTATATAATTTATTCTTGCTTAATTGCTCAATTGCTGGGATGCAAGGTTGAATGATCATTCTATAAGAGAAGATAGAAAAACATGAAATGCAATACAAATCTTATTATAATCTGACGCACGGTAAATTTACATTTAAGCTATATTATGCACTCTCGTCTTCTCTTCTATAAATTCAAGAAAAGCTCCCCGTGAGGCTAACAGTTAAATGCACACATCTATATCTACAGAACTAAACAGTATTAATTAGTTATAAATCCTTTAACGGCTTCAAAATAATTTTAGCATCTATTGTGTTAGGAAATTAACTTATAGAGGTAACATTTAGTTTGCACTAGAACTTTGAAAATGGGTTTATTTAATAAGTTTAAATTTAACACCACAATCCAGTGAAATAAAATGAAAGCACTAGACCACTGAACACTTTAACTAATGAATATTTTACCGTCTAGCACAGAAAAGAATTCACTCCAATAGCCAACAATTTAGATGAAATCTAGCAAGGATTCAACTATATGCTAGTGAATCTTAGAATTCTGGCAAAACGAATGATAAAATGCAGTTTCCAGAGTTCTTTATTTATACTATTAGGAATATAAGTTGAATGGTACATGTGAAATTTTCACACCTTTCTTCATCTCCGGAGAAAATCGAAATTCTGCCGCCGATCGTACCCGGTTGTTACCCACTACGCTGATCGCTCCGTCTCTCCTGTTTCTCAGTCTTTCGGGCCATTCTGCGGTCCGCATAGACGTGACAAATTCCTGCGAGACGCTGCTCCGTTCGCTTTTGAGAGCCTTCAGTGTCTCAGATCTCAAGTCGCGGCTTCGTTCGATTCTGGCCCTACCCATATTGGGCAGGCGAACTGACCAAGGTAATGAAAAAACTGCATCAAATCGCTCTAGAGACAGGAGTGCTCCTCTGGCAACGCCCCGCTAGCCATGGGGTACTGGCGAAGTAAGTAAATAACTTCCCATAATTGTTCCAGAGATAGCCGTGGGTGTGGTTTAACCGCTCCTTAAGTCAATGCGATTCTCTGAACTGGACGTAAGATAACCGTCTACATATTTAATGATCCAACGTGTAGAATCCGCTTGGAAATGCTGCATACTTAATGAGCCCAGGTGGAAACGTTCCAGGCTGATGAAAAGTTACAACAAATGCTCAGGGGTTCTAATGTTATACGAGGAAAATACCCTGTCATCCAACACTTTCAGGGAAGCTGAGTTGTCCGTCACATTATCAACGCACCACTATTATATATACTGATGCCGAGAAGCTGGAAAAAAAGTGTGGGAATGGATTTTCCCCGTGTTTGTCATGAGATAGAGAGCGAATGGCTGCTGGAATAGAAAGTGCATGATTCAACCCACGAGTTTGTGTACAGACTACATGAAAACAATGAAAGTTACACGTGCAACACGATTTCCAACAGCTATGACCCTGAAAATGTGTACGCGTTGTGGCAGTATACTCGATATATATATATATATATATATATATATATTATATATATATATATATATATATATATATATATCCTGAAGCACATTAAACACCCACCACCGGTATAATCCAGGAACAGGGTGCGAAATGTATATATAAGTGCTTACAAGTTATCATATTTGGAATCTTTATTCATTTTCCTATGAATCCATGCTGGTCATTAATTTGTGCATTTGATTGTTATGAAATTCATTGCATTCTGTGCAGGCAATGGAGGAAATCAAAAATGCAACAAATAAAAAAAAAATCATTTACACTATCCTCAGTATCTGGTATATGTCCACTGTGTGCTTGCAAACAAGCTTGGCAGCGGCTCCGCATGGAACGCACAAGTCTCTGAAGGAAATTCCGGAGAATCAAGTCCCATTCACGGGTAAGAGCAGCTTCGAGCTGTTGCAGATTAGCTGGAAAACCTTGCCTGTAGACTCTGCGTTCAAGCTCGTCTCACAGATGTTCTATAGGGACATGTCTGGTGATAGGGCAGGCCAATCAATCGTCACAATGTTCTGCTGCTATAGATATTGCTGCGTAATGCATGCGGTGTGCGCACGTGCGTTATTCTGCTGGAGAAGCTGCAAGTCTGGATAATTTGTGAACCCAACCAATGCATCCAGAACTTCATCTCGATATGTCACAGCATTAACATTTCCACGTTAGACGTGAAGAGGCAAGCGATGGTGAAAACTGAATCCTCCCCAAATGTGAATACTGCCACCTGCAAATCGGTTGTGCTGACGAACACAGCAATCTGCAAAGCACTCTCCAAACCGTCGCCAAATCCGCATACGTCCATCAGCAAAGGATATGTTGAATCTGCTCTCGTCTGTGAATAGGACAGCATTCCACTGCAGTCTAGTCCATCTGACATGTTGCTCTGCCCATTGCAGGCGCTGCTGACGATGTCTGTGAGTCAAGTTTGGCCCAACATAAGGTCGTCTTGCAGTAAGGCATGTATCTCTGAGTCGTCGAATGACTGTCATTCGAGAGACTTGCCCACGTCTACCCACTATTGCTCTTGCTGTTTGACTTGCCGGAAGAGAACGATTCCTTAGGTGACTCAGCACAATATGACGATCTTGCGCAGGGGTAGTAACTTGTGGTTGGCCACTCCAAAGTCTATCCTGGGCACTGCCATTGGTTCCGTAACGTTCATTGAGACGTACAATAGTGTTGTGGTGGCAATTCATCCTTCTGGCAATGGCCTGCGAGCTCATTCCGGTCTCCAACATACCAATAGCTCGTTGGCGGTTGTTTTCAGATAGTCGTGGCATTTCAAGCACATGTACTAGGTGTTTTGTTTCAACAGCCTTTTTATACCGAGTATACTGCCACAACGCATACACATTTTCAGGGTCATAGTTGTTGGGAATCGTGTTGCACGTATAACTTTCATTGTTTTCATGTAGTCTGTACACAAACCAGTGGGTTGAATCATGCACTTTCCATTCCAGCAGCCATTCACTCTCTACCTCATGACAAACACGGAGAAAATCCATTCCCACACTTTTTTTCCAGCTTCTCGGCATCAGTATATATATAATAGTGGTGCGTTTTTAATGTGCTTCACTATATATAAAATTTCAAAACAAGCAGCAATAACTGCCACTTGACTAATACTTTTTTTAAATTTGTTTTATTTCTAGAAACAAAATAAAATTAACAAATAAATCTCTAATGATCAGTTACAAGTGACAGCAAAAATTGGTGTCATCTGTGAGGTCACGTGTTGAACAGGCGGGATCTGTCGTATATTTTCGATGCTGTCCCTGGATATGAAAGATAATCTACCCAGCCTATCGGTTACGACTGAGATACTGAGATCAGACAGATTTACCATAAATACATATATTCAACCGTCACATATACACACACATAGATAAGTGGTGACAATTAGACGCACAGACGTGAAAACTGTATCTATGGAATAGGGATCTTTTGTGACAAGCTGACCAACACACGTAAATAAAGTTTATGTAAATTTTATTTATCATAAAGAAACTTTACAACAACAATATTATGACTATCCAATCAAATACAAGTAAACATAAAGTTAATGACTTAATCAAGAAATAGACTCACAGGTGTAAACCTCCCTCCCTCTGTTGAGACAAAATTCCCGTTAGAAGAAAAGTTATTAACCCCCAAAGAGTCAAGGATTTATACGCAATGGTCTAGAACTTCCCTCTACGGTAAAGAACAGAGTTTATTCGTTAATCTATTCTGAAAGAGAAACAGTATTAGCAAAAAAAAAGAACTTTGCATTAAAAAAAATACAAAGTGGGTACAAGAATTATACGATCAAAGAACCACTCATTCCTGCTTTCTTTCTATCCATACAACAGTGGCCACTGACATTCGTTCTTACCTACGAACTTGATTTTCACCTTCTGGCGCAAACTTTAGGACACACCCACCCACAGCAACTTCAGTGTTCTTTTGGCAAAGAGAACCTCAGCTCTACAGAGACCGGTTAATTCCAATTCCTCCAAGGAGCGTTCTCTTTACGACTATATTTTTTTGGTTTACTGTTTATGTCACTTCAAATCAGTTCAGGTAATAGATGTCACAGTGTCAGAATCTTGAGATTTTCAGTAGTTAGGAAATGTTAGGTTGGTAACTTCTCTCAGTATAAAATTCTTGGTCACACTACAAATGATCAATCGTCGGAAATGTTAAGTTTTGTTAGGTCGCCACAAAGGGACTGAATGTAAATGAGATTGGAACAATAAATCTGGATCTGTATGCCAGTTACCAAGTCACTCTAAATGTTCTTTGGGTTGGTATTCAGTCTCTCTCTGGGTGTAAACACAACCTCAGACCAGATTTACCTTGAAGACACAGAACTAAGTTAAAAAAGGTTCTTGAGTATGATTATTCCCAGATTTACATTTTAAAATTAAAAAAAAATTTTTTAAATGACCAACAAACGAAGAGTCCATATCCCTTGCATCTCAATGAAAGTCATTTGACCAATAGACCAATACAAATCAAATGACGATCTTTTCGTTACACCCATCATCAGTAGCAAAGCAACAAACGCCCTCATCAGCAGTTACAATCGGCCGTAACCCTAAACCTTTCCGATAAACCTAATGCTTACCCCTAAAATTATACATACTAGCAATGCCATTCTACTTTCGTTTCCATCTCGGCCATCAAACATATTCTGGGAACCGATATCAGCGTTTATAAAGACAAAAATCTCATCCCCACCGCATGGCGTCAAAATCCAATAAAATTAGAGCGAAAATGGCTGCGTGTTCGATGCCGATACATTTCGATTTACAAAATTCACAGAAAATAAACGCGAATACATTCATTACTTTTTTAAGATTGGAAATGGACGCTAACTCTCTTGCAAATAACATTAGAACTTAACATCCGGGGCTGAAATCACGTGTACACAAGTCCTAATGCTAGAAACGATGAAATCCGTAAGGCGACAAAGGTCGCCTCCAGCTGTCAGAACAAAGTTTTTTTGGCGACACATGTCGCCCGCAGCGTGCTAAAGGACTAGTGAAATCACTCTTCTTCTTCTTCTTCTTGCGATCGCATCTTTGATGATTACACCGTCAGACGAGTTCTCATGATGAATTCCACTGTTGTTTGAAGTTCCTCTTTAACTCCATATAGCTTTGAGTTTAGTGTTGAGTCATTGGGCCAGTATATCTTTCTTAACTGGTCATACAGAGGACAGTCCTGTAGAACATGCTCAGCCGTTTGTTCGTTTAATCCACATGTGCACAGTGGTGAAGCAGACAATTGTAGCTTGTGCATGTGTTTATTCAGTTTGTTATGCCCTGTCCTGAGTCGAAAAATAGTTATCTGTCCCTGCCGGTCGAGAGTGTGATAGTCGTCTTTGGGTTGGTTCTGTTCTCTTCTGATAGTCTGGATAGCTCTCTTTTTCTCAAAGTATGTGACTTCATTATCTTCTTGTTCACATTCTCCTCCCTTTTTTGCAAGTTTATCTGCCTTTTCATTTCCGGGTACACCACAATGAGATGGTACCCACTGAAGTATGGTTCTCTTTTTGGCAGCTACCTTGTTTAGTTCATTTCTCAGATGCGGGAGTTTACTACCCTTGAGAGCTTGCAGGACAGACTGCATCTGTGAGGATGACTACCTGGTGACAGTCAGAGTTGGTGTTATAAATCATATTTGCAGCTTGCTCTAGAGCTTGAACCTCAGCAGTATAGTTGGAACAGAATTTACCAGTGGGAATGTGCCTAGTCTCATAGTGGTTGTCAGGATATGAGATAAAGATACCGGCACCTCCATTCCTAACAGCATTAGTTGCTGATCCATCTGTATAGGCATGTATCCATGATTGATCGGGATAGCTTTCTTGGATCATACTCAATGTAGCAGTTCGTTTTTGCAGATCATTATACTCGCATCCACTTGTGAGACCACTGACTGATGTATTAATTTGGAGGGCACTGCTGGCCTGCTCCCATGGTACAGGGTATAGGGTGGGCTTCAGTGGTGTTGTCTTCATGGGTAGGTCTTCTTGATGCTGTCTTATAAGTCTTTTGAAATCACTCAAACTACTAATATAATAATTACCACAAGCCAGAAATAAACGATCTCCAATCGAAAACTAAATGATACAACTCGTTTAAGAGATCTTAGAATCGAAAGCTAGATGTTCTCTGAAATACTGGCGGTACAGAATAAATTTAATTAAAATGCAACGAATAAAGGGAGGTAATAGCAATGTTGCTCACCTTTTCTTCGTTCAGCAAATTATCCGAAAACCAGGACTATTGCTCTCTCGCTTAGATCGGCATAACGTAATTTGCTAATCAGTGCAAATTTTACACGTCTCTGCTTCGTATGGCCATCCCAGCGAGCAATGTCCTTAGATCTAACGATTCGCCGTGTTTAATTACTTATCAGCGAACGAATTACAAGGGAGGTAATAGCAATTTGCTCACCTTGGTTCCAGAAATTATCCGCTCTTAGTACTAAAATTTATTACCCTTGGTCGCTGTCTGATCCTATTACCACGATTTTCAATCGCTGGTGTTAAGAATAAATTGCAGATACGTTAGCTAATAGGTCTCTGGTAGACTCTCATCAAAGAAATAGTGACCAGCACTAAAATGCGTGCTAAATGAGAAAGAGAGACAGATCTATTCTGAGTAATAGGAGGTTTAGTGTTAACCAACAGGTGTAGGCGAAGGCTAGGTAAAAGACGAGTAGATAAAGAAGTAGATAGATGAAAGCTATTTTCATAATATGTCAGAGGATCTTACCTTGAGCTGTCATTTTAACGTCAAGAAACATTTTTTGTAAAACAAATAACAGCTAATTCTCTTTATTTTGACGTCTGTTTCATATAGATCCGCGGTAGCACAGTGGTTAGTGCACTGGCTTCCTAGCTCCATGGTCCATGGTTCGATCCCCAGTTGAGGTGGGATTTTTTAGACCACAAACGGCTCCCCCGGTCGACCCAGCCTCATGAATTGGGTACCAGAGCAACTCTTGGAAGGTTAAGGCGGCCGGCGTGATGCTGACCACATCACCCCTAGTGTGTTGATGGTCAAGAAAATATGGGCAACAACATATTACTAATATGCCTCATAGATTAATCGGATAAGGATGAAGATGTAAAAGTTTGGAGAAAAAGACGATCGACAATTACAAACACGTGGACAAAAAAAATGAGCACAAAAAAAAAAAAACCAAAACCCGTAAGATAAGCGGCCCAGAAAGGTTAAAACAAATAATCAACACAGGAAACAATGCGGTAAAGTGACAACAAATGAGCAGTTTAAAAACACAGAACAAGAAAGAATTAAATATAAAACAAACAAACAACAAAAATACCAAAGGAAAAATAGAATAGAAGAACAAAACAATGAAACAGTATGTGAGGAATCACATGAAATGAGGAAAACTTTTCAGAATCGCCGGTATATAAACTTTCGCAGTCAAATTTATTATTATGATTATTAGTATCTTCCTATTTAGGGAGATGCTTGTTGTAGCCCCATGGCATAATTATCAACATTGTCTAGGATGCTTCTCAAAGTATAATGGATGGGTGTGAAAAAAAATCGAAAAAAGGTGATTCGTCTTACGAGGACAAAAGATAAAAAAAAATAGCCAACGTTGCGGCCACAAGGCCTTCGTCAGGGAAAGGAAAGAAAGTGAAGGCTAGATAGGACACATAAGAACCTAAATAAATATAAAAATTAAACCTAGGTACTTCCCTGAAGGAATCGAAGTCCTACCACTTTTGCTTCCCGCGAATGGACTGGCGTGCCCGGAAAAGGAAATGACTCACCACCGGATGTACACAATACATAAACTAAAATAACGAAACTGAACAATAAACTACCCAAACGTAATATTAGTGGGGACTGGAAATAGAAGAGGACAGAATGAGCTGGAGATAAATAAATATAAAATAAAAAATCAAAGTATACCATTATTTAATATTATCGACTTTATCCTACTGAATATAATTTATGGAATTATGATGATATTTTCTTTCCTTAAATTATCGTCGTCACCAGCAACGGTTCTCCTTTTGCTCTATATACGCAACCGTTGCAGTCTGGCACCAGAACACATATATATGCAATACCTCATGTCATTATTGATGCTATATCTTATGTCCCTTTGAACTAACAAAAGTTCTCTTTCCGCGAGGGTCGGAGCTTGGTAAGTATGTATTAGCAACCTCATGTTAGAGACTTCACTATATTAGGTCCAACTTTAAGTGGTGTGGTAACCAGTTACCTTTTATTACCTCTTCCTTAACCTCTTCCTTAACCTCTTCCTTAACCTCTTCCTTAACCTCTTCCTTAACCCAAGAGCGGGAGCCGCGGTAGCGCAGTGGTTAGTGCACTGGCTTCTTATCTCGGTGGTCCATGGTTCAATCCCCCATTGAGGCGGGATTTTTTTAAGACCGCAAACGGTTCCGGGGTCGATCCAGCCTCATGAATTGGGTACCAGAGCAACGCTGGGAAGGTTACGGCAGCTGGCGTGATGCTGACCACATAACCCCTAGTGAAGAAAATATGGGCCTTACACCATTATTCCCAATATGCCTCAATGGGCATGAAATGGAATCCATTCCCCCTTTATTTAACCCAAGAGCAGAGTCAGGCATCCATCTCCAGCTAGGTAGGCGGGAGAGTGACATTACTATGGTTTGAACCCCGTGCTTTGTTGGTAACTTTGCCGTGAGAGGCTATTGCCCTAATTACCTTTCCAATCTTATGCTCAAACATTACAGTCAAGTTAAAATTTAATATACATGTGCGTAGTTGGAATTTGTGAGGCATGTTCCCTTGATGTTCAGTCTTAATTGCTCGGATACCTTCACATGTTGGCATAGAGGGAAATGAAAAGGCAGATAAAGAAGCCAAGAAAGATAGATCTGATACAAATCTAATAATGTAGGGACGAGTAAATCAGAGATTAAGAACTTAATTAAAGATTAAATAACAGATGAATGGAAAGCAGGGATAAAAATCCGAAAGGAAGACATGCATATAAGTTGTTCAAGGCTCCAACAAGAAAATGTCAGATATCTAGGGAATTGAAAATTCCCAGTAATAATAGGTACCACAAACTGCCGCTTCGCGACGGTCGAAAAATTCTGTGACGCGCAAGCGAGGCCCAATTTGGGCCCTTTTCAACCTCGCTCTGCCTAGTAATTAATTTGCCTTTTCTAAATAAAAATTATATCTTCTGGTTCCTTGATCTTTCTTCTTTCATAATATGTCAATTATAACTTTCTGTGTGTCACTGAAATTGAGTGAGACAAAAAACAAAAACACCATTAAAACCGCTCTTGCCGTGCGCTTGCTGACTGGCGCTCAAGAGAGCGAAATTCCCGAAAGGACCCCCACCTCATTCAAAGCGTCAGCGCTATGTCCTAAAAAATGCGACTCTAATACGGTTTTCACCAATGAGAAGCGCGGAAACTGAGGTTTACGCACATGTTACACGAGGCACACATTTTTTATAGGAAGATATCGTAAATTCGAAGTGAATGAGAAAGTTTGGATTTTAATACATATCTGGGAGGCCTACCATTCTGCTAAAATCGTATAAAAGTTTAAAAAATCATAGTAATTTGATGAAAGAGCGAACGCACGTCAAAACAGAGCACCTCCAACACATTTCCACGTGTAAACATAAAGGCGGATGTTCCATCTGACAAACTCGGACACGATGGGCCGGCTGTACGAAACACAGCACGAAATGACTCAGGCACTGAACTGAAAGTTTCACCAATGGAAGTCGACCCAATATGTGTTCTGAGTAAGTTTTGAATTTTGTTTTATTTCTATTCATTTCAGACCTATTTTGTTTATTTGCAATATAGCAACGGCAATCGACAGAGGGTGGATGTATTAGTAAAAGAACAGCCAAATGTGGCTGCTCGATTCACACATTTAGACAGAAAGTTTTTCGTTTTTTAAGCAATTTTGGGGGTGGGGTATTGTTGTTTATGTAGCTATTTTGTTGTTTTATCGGACCATCACCATTTTCTAAACATTCGGTATCAGAATTAAGGTCTAACACTTAGTAACAGCTTGTAAAGCCGCTGACCTACTTTCGATAACGTTATGGATGTCAAAGGTCATGTTTAGAATTTAGCTTGCTACACATTTGTGAACGTTAATCTTTTTTAAAAAATTGCCTCTCTCGCTTAATTAACCTTTTTTTCTCAATTATTTCAGGGGACGATCGTTATGATGCACATTGCGAGCATATTTTTCAATGACGGGAAGAGGCAGACGTCCGGCACTGCCACCGATTTCTACTGTGACAAACAGACTATTGGCACAGTTCTGTCTTCTAAAGGACTAGGACAATTCAACATCGGAGCTAGTACGTCTTGTTGTGTAAAGTTTATATATCATATTATTTCCTCTCATTCTCTGATGTTAAAAATCATTAGGCTACTATGTAGTTGAAGCTTTCCTAGAAGCCTCTACAGGTTTTGAGTTTATTTTACGATTACAAACATAAAAGACAAATGACATAATCCATGTAAAAGAGAGACTTACAATCTACTGTATAATTAATATAATGATTTAAATGGTAAATGCAGTAAAAATTAATGCCGAAATAAATGCTTAATATAAAGATTAACAAAGGGAAAGAAAAAATAATTTGGCCGACATTTTTTGTATTGATAATAAAATAACACAATCATGCAATTTGTCCTCTTCACGTCCCTCCCAACAAATTTCTCTCAGGTGACCTCTTGGTTTCTCTGTGCTACACGAACAGAATGTGAGTAAAGGACAGCTACAATACAGATGTCAGTACAACAAGCCAGTGCCCTGAGAGGAGATTCACTTGAGGACTTTCTGAACACACAATTATCTTTTGATGCAGCTGACCTCAAGTAACATGCTGTACGGATGGGAACCAAACTTTCCTTTAGACAACCTCCTTCGTCCGCAGCGAAAATATATGGGAGAAGACCCCATAGAGATAATTCTTAAAGAAAAGCATAAAGCTCACCAGATCGCACACCGAAATACGCAGAAGGCATTTTACAAGAAGCAGAAACAACATGATAAGTCAGCCAAGCTACCAACGTTCAAAATAGGAGACAGAGTATACTACAAAAAACATGTCCGCAGCTCAAAATTCGACGACCGATGGTTAGATGGATACAACATTATAGAACAGATAACGCTCGTAAACTTCACCATCTGGAATGAAGAGAAACACCACGAAACAAAAGCTCACGCAAAACAACTCAAGATCGATAATCATCGACCCATTAAGCCCCTGACAACTACCAGACCAGTTAGAAAAGCCACCCTACATTATAATCCATCCAGTACAGATTCGTCTGACTTATCAGAGTCAGAAACGACAGACTCTGAATTCTACCAGTACGACCATGTACCATGACCACCCACTGATGCAATACATCGAGCAAGACAACAATGAGACTCATCCGAAAGCGAGGAAGGCATCCCACTAGCAGAACTGCGTAATTGACTCCAAGACAGAGACCTGCGTATTAGAAATGAAGAAATCATGCCACAGACATCAAGGGATGAAAATACCACGTCGCCTTTTATCCGCACTCAAACCTACTCCCGTAGTGATCACTCGTCAGTTGATACGTACCACACTCCCAGTTCAGACTGGAATACCAGCGAAAACCAAACACTGCTATAATACAAGAACACAGCTGTTCACCCCGATCGAGCAGATCCTGAAGAAACCATACCCAAACGGCTTGTTGAACCACATACCAGCAGTTTTAATCAAGACGAAACTGAACAGGCAATGAGAGAACAAAATTTCAAACCTACTGCAATATTCCCAGACTCCAACGAACAAAATTACAGATGATATAGGTATGAACAAGAAACCGACATTGATTCGCCAGACCCAGACAGTACTACTGAAGCCAGTAGCCGCGAATTTGCGGATAGCATCCTGCCTTTACCAGTCAGTTCCAATCTCAAACGCCCCTATCTACCAGAATCTGATGAATTGCATCCTGTCACAAAGTTTCTCAAACTACCACAAAACCATGTCAGGCGGAAAATCATGACGAAACGTAGACATGTGTCCAGGCCACGCCAAGATGTTCCAGCCACACATCCCCAAGCCATATTGCAATCATCACCGTCCTCACCGATGTCCTCAGCGCCCCAACAATCAGTCAACGTCGTATCACCTACTACACCCACAGTTACTCAATATGATGCTCGCCTATCCAGTCGGGAAATTGCAATGCTTGAGGTGATGGAAAAATTCAAGGACCTCGCAAAACTTCTATAAACACGCCCAAGTGTTTATGTGCATGCCAATCCATGCACGGTCAACACAAAAGTGAACTTATTGTCTAATAATGTTCTAACTTTCCTATATACTCTCTTTTCAGCCTGTATGTAAAAGTTACTGTCCCAGTTTTAATCAAGAGTGACCTGCTTATTTTCCTGGTGCTCCTTTCAACGTTTTCTCCTCACCTCTGTTTCTTGTGTGAGCCTCTCTTCGCCCAATCTGAGGTGGCGCCGTAAATAGCATCGCCACTTAGTGCGATCGGCAGCTTCATCCTCCCATGTTGCTGGATCCATGTCCAGTGCCCTCATATCTCTCTTGCACACATCTTTGAACCTCAGCTGTGGTCGCCCAACTGTTCTCTTGCCATCTGCTAATTGTCCGTAGAAGATATCTTTTGGGATGCGACCATCTTCCATGCGGCGAACATGGCCAAGCCAGCGAAGTCTGCGCTGTAAGCGTATACATACTTTGAAGGCCAGCACGTGACAACACCTCGACATTTGTCACTTTATCTTTCCACGAGATGCCGAGGATGCGGCGTAGACACCGCAAATGGAAGGTATTGAGCCTTCTTTCTTGCTTATCATAGGTCGTCCAGGTCTCGCTGCCATATAGGGAGTGTGCTGGTGACGCAGGCATTATATACCGCAGCTTTGGTCTTCATTGTGAGTTTAGATACAGTCTTGCTATTAGCAATCACACATATGACACACTAAATTAGTTAGACAGTTCTGATGTTTAGAATGTTAAACTCTACCACCCCATTTATAACACATGTGTCACGCTGATTTTGCTATGACATTGATCTATAATCACTTTCCACATTTCCTAAACTCGACTTCTTGTCCTTACAAATTCCAGAGTCCAGTGATTACCTTTTCATGTATCTTAGTGCATCTTCACACAGACGCTTGCACTAGTAGTCTTTCTCACTTATCACTACTCCTTTTAACCTATAATGCATATGCCACTAGACTCGTCTATACCTATAAATTTTCCTGTTGAACCTACTATAACAGCTCGTGACAAAATATATAAGCCACACCATTAATATTTATACCCATAATTGTCACGCTATTTTTCTCCACAGAGTAATTATGTTCGCATGTACACGAAATTGATTAGAAATTATTGCATTTTGTAACAGAATATATTAAACACTTAACTCACCATCATAACATCTTACCAATTCCCCTCTCACACCTTTTCTCATTGATTCGCCTTCACTATTCTGAAAAGACATTCCAAACTTATCTTCATTCTTTTGCATTACAATATTCTTGTAATCCAGAGATATTCTGCTTTCCCTCTATTCATGGCGACTCCACAGTATACTGTCCTCTTACTTGTCTTAAACAGTGTTGCTAATATTCTTACCCATTTGCACTTTTACTTCCTTCATAACCCCACTCATAAGAATTATTATATAAGGAGATATTAGAAAATGCTGATGTTACATTTTTGGATTAAGATAACCCTGAAGAAGAGTTATAAAGTTTTCAAAGAAGAAGAAAAATACATTAAAATAATAATTCAAAATAGTTTGTTACAAAAGGTTGACATACATCACTGCTACTGTATACCCAAGTAACACACCCACAAATGTTGAAGTACGAAAATGACAGTTGATACATTGCTCCATTAGTATTATATGAAGAAATAGAATACTGCCTTTGTTTAACAATACTGCCCCTACCACATACCCCAATGACATTTGCGCATGCTGACTTTGCAAATGGAATTATCCTTTGAGAGCATTTGTATATGCTGACCCCAGACATAATACATTGCCACTCCTTACCGATACTGCATATGGCATAAGAGATGAAGAAGCAACTGATTATTGCGCATGCATGTGCCATTGTATAGGATACACATGTGATGGTGGAACCCAATGATGATATAACTCAGGTTTGTGGGATGGTTATGCACAAATGCCCCACATATATGTTGAATGATAAATAATATAGTAGTCTTTCGTGGTCACGAAATAAGACGTAAAACAATAATGGAAAAATTTCATAAATTCTATGAACATAGAACAATTCAGAGGAAAAATATTGCAGCCTACCAGAGCCATCAGAGTATGGATGCCCAATGAACACGAGATACATATGGATTATGAAAATCCTATAGGAACCACAGATGTACGGATAAAATGGAAAAATAATTAAATAAACTAACTGAATAATTGCTGCATCCAGCAGAAAATTGACAAGATACCTCCATAATTTAGGAGATGATAGTTCCTTGATGTTTACCCATAGCTTTGTATTGTGAACATTGTTACAATAAGATAGATAACAAATGATTATTGCTTGCTGATGTTTATATAGAAATGGTTGTGATACTTTGACAAAATAATCATATAGCCAGAGAAAAAAAAAATGACTGATACATTTTTGACGTACGGAGATTGGATCACCCAATATGATACATGGATTGAATAGAATGTTGCCCATACATGGATTGAATACAATGTTGCCCATATGATACATGGATTGAATATAATGTTTCCCCACGGACAGACGTGTCACGGATACACACGGTGGATATATATGTATAAAAGAATACCTGGATTGGAGATACATGAAGCTGAATCATGGATAACATTGAAATACATATACCCTCATGCCCCATAATAAATAACTTACATTATTTTGAATTTAAGGAATTTAAATTGATCATCTGGCTGTAGCAGCCGCTGTAATAAACACCACATAGTTCTGACAAACCTTCCACCAGCGAAGGCAGAACTGGTGTTGAAATACTGCAAATAGTGTAAAATAAATTTGGTTTTTTTGTTGATTGCATGTTGTCATGAAGTATAACATTCATGTTAATAATTCCATAAATGATTATATGATTGTGTTATTGAAAAATATTGTCAGAAGTAGTACATAGGGAGTTATTAATGATGAATTTCCGATGTAATAAGAGGACTAGGAAGAGTCCACACCTACAAAATATTGGAGAACCATAAATGTTAATTGGACTAATGAAGAAAAAAAAAAAAGAAAATTGTAAACTGTATATAAGGATAACCAGAGATAACATGGATACATACTAGCCGGAGTGCCAGGAACTTTGGAAAAGAATATTGAAAATTCATGAGGATTTGGAAAAATTATTTCAATGACATGTTATAAACATATTGTGGAAATAATTACTGAATAGTTTGATGTCTGATAATTGCAGAAATGCTAGTTCAAGGAGGATTTTTGAAAAAAATAATAATAATACGGAACATCTCCTACAGTGATGGATACTGGAAACGAATCTATACACATATTATTTAGCAAATGTCAAATACATAACTAAAATTCGGATACCAAGGCATAAAGATACGTCATGAGGTTTTAAATGTTTATATTGTGAAAAAAATGATTACATGTCAACATGTTTATAGTTATAATTATGGTTCAGAAATGTTTACACATATGCTTAGCGATGCTTTATAATAGTAATAATGAGCAAATAAATCAATTACTGGTAGCGAAGAAATAATGACCACCCATGAGAGAAAAAAAAAAGACATGGACGTGGATCACCATTATCATAAAGAATTGGAGAATTTGGAAATCTCTTTGATTATTGGACACTGAATAAATAATGTACGCCCAGGATTATGGAACACCAGGAGAAAATAATGTGAACATTTTAGAAGCGCTCAGAGTTTTAGGATATGGAGCGAACAACAGAAACAGAGATGACATTACATTTTCTTCCCCACCAAATCAAATAGAATATTGTCAACTATATCTTTGTAAAATTAGGAAATGGTAAATGAAATTGTTGGTCGTTCATGTTTCATAATGTTGCCACTCGTCACATTTTTGTTGAGGGACGACGTTATAGATCAGTGTTTCCCAAACTTTTTCGGGTCACCACCCCTTTGGCTCCACCATCAAGATTCATCATGCGCCCCCTACTAATTTGACCCATAGTACATGACAACTAATTGCTTTATTTCTTAATTTAAGATACGCTTATTTGTTAATTTAATTTAAAAAGATAAATTTAATTACCTAATCCAGTATAACAAACAGAAGTCTATGAGAGTATATTAGTAACAAACCTACTTCATTGTTCTTTTAACTTCAGTGAGATGGATGTTCCTGGTGTTGTGATATCAGCTTCTCAACATCAGGCTGAAAGTTACTCAGGAGGAGTCTCAGATCACCCGTTCAGTAATTTGCAGTCTGTTTCTTTGCTTTGAAAGAAGTTGGACAACCGCGCTCTACTAAATACGATGTTTGAAAAGCAATACATAACATCTTAAACTTTCCCCCACACTGCAGGATAGCGTTTAGAGACTTCTTTCTGCAACTAAAAGTCTTGATATGATTTTTTTTAACATTGGCTTAAGCTCAACGTCATTTTGCAGCGAAATCAGTTCCTCTTCCACCCTTCCTAGTTCCTCACTGCACGTGTCTAGGAATGGATTTATTATCCAATCTGGAATAGTGATCAAAAGAAGATCATGAAACCTCTGAGACATGTCTTTAAGCAGCATCTCTAGGTGTGCACAATATACTTGAAGATTATCCTCTGGTATTTTGTTTTTCTCTTCCAACTCAAAGAGGCTGGGAAATTGGATTAGCTCGCGACGGCCAATATTGCGTTTGAATAGCGTTAATTTGGCCAGAAACATGGAGACGATAGATACGACTTTTATAAGATTAATATCATTTCCTTGCAGTTGCAGATTTATGTCGTTAAACTTTGTGAATAAATCTGTTTGTTAGTTCTGTACTGAGCAAAGCATGCGAGTCTTTAAAGAATTCTACCAGTTTCAAAAAGAGCATACAAGCGTCTCAGACAATTTCCTTTTGAGGGCCATCTGACTTCTGTGTGCATCAGCAAGCGTTCAAATTGTTCATCATTCTCAGTACAAAGCTCTCGAAATAGTCGAGAATTGAAAGCATTGGATTTAATTCTATTAATCGCTGTTATAACAGTATTTAATGATTTGTGAAGCCAATCACTTAAATTTTTTGCAACAAGATGTTGTCTGTGAATTACAGTGTATTGTAAATATACCAGGTACAGTTTCTTTTAACAAAACGATAAACCCGCGGTAACAACCTATCATTGATGGTGCCACATCTGTTGCACAAGCAAGAATGTTAGTAAGCGAAATGTCCTTCTCTTTGAAAAATTGCTCAACTACATGAAAGATTGACTTCCTTTTCGTATCTGTAACTAGTTGTCTTGCAAATAAGAACTCCTGAGCAGCCAAGCTTTCATCTTTTACGAAGCGAACATACGCAAGAAGTAAAGATTCGTTGCCCGGCAAAGTTGACTCTTCCAACTGCAATGCAAATTCTGTTGTCCGAAGTATGTTTCACAATGTGTCTTCAACATTCTCAGCCATTTCGTCTGTTCTTTGAACAGAGGTATTTCTGAGCGGAATAGCCCTAATTACACTGGCTAACAAAAAAAAATTTTTTTTTTCTTTCTCTAACATTTCAATGTTTTTCTGGTCAATTTTAATGCGCTGTTTTTAAATCTGCAAACCGTTTTTCTCTATCAGGTCGGGATCTCAAGAAATACGCAATTGAAGTTTTTTAACAACGCATACAGTATTACAATATCATTCGTACAAGAAGTATAACAGTTATGTAGGCTTGAATTTCTTTGCAGTCGACTTTCGTTGGTGAATGGCATGTGGTACATCGCGATGAAGCATCCAACATTAATCGGCAAGCATGGTCACACTCCACCGTCCTTGATAACGTGACTCCATTACGGCAATATCTTGATGGAATCGTTCTCCATGTTCATCGCTGACTTCGCCAAGGTTGTCAGGGAAAAAGTCAAGATGCGAATCGGGCAAATGGATTTTGAGGGACATGTTACAGCCCATAATTCTGTATGCATCTATGCACTGCTTAACTATTTGCACATATTCGACAGATTTGTGATTTCCCAGAAAGTTATCGACGATTGATTTGAATGACATCCATCCGCGAAGTTCACTACCGTGTAACAAGTTCTCGAATTGTTTGTCTGCAATAACTTTCCTAATCTGAGGTCCTACAAAGATACTTTCCTTTATCTTTGCATCGCTAACTTGCGGAAACTTTTCTCGAAGATAAGTGAAAGCTTTGCTCGTTTTATTTAACGCTTTTACGAAATTCTTCATGAGCCCCAACTTTATATGTAACGGTGGTAAAATGATGCTGTCTGTGTTAACTAATGGCTCGTGTATTACATTTTTATGCCCGAGCTGCATACGATCCCTGATAGGCCACACCTTTCTTGCATAATGTTCCTGTCTGTTGCGGCTGTCCCATTCACATAGGAAGCAACACAATTTAGTATACCCAGTCTGCATGCCCGTGAGAATTGCAATGACCTTTAGGTCTCCACAAATCCGCCATTGGTAGTCATTGTACTTTATTTTTGCCAAAAGTATAGCCATATTGTCATAAGTCTCTTTCATATGAACAGAGTAGGCGACTGAAATTGATGAAAATAAATTTCCGTTATGCAATAACAAGGCTTTTAGACTAGTCTTGGAAGAGTCGATGAAAAGTCGCCATTCGTTGACTATGTGCTTATGACCGAGGTGCACCATTAGACCGTTTACATCTTTGCAATAGCAAATGTCATCATCCATCTCAAAGTATTGAACAAGTTCTCTGTGTCTATGACGAAATTTAGATATCGGAGTATTGGGCGCTAAAAGATTCCATTCTTTGAGTCTTGAACCGAGTAATTCCGCTTGTCCTTTGGTAAAAGCGAGATCACGTATTAGATCTGAAAGTTCTGAATGGTTAATTAAGTGAACACCATCATTCACCGATATATAATCCGAGTCAGAATTAGTTTCTAAAGCAGGTAAACTATCACTTTCTGATGGTTCATTCACGCCCAACGGACATTGTTCTGGTGGAACTGGCATCGGACACGTGATTGGATCATGAGGCACTGGTTTCAAAACAGATTCAATATTTGGATAAACCACAGACTTTCTAGTTTTAAAAGTGAAACCATGGATATTTGTCAAGCAGAAGTAACAATCAGTGATGTGATTTGTCGGTTCACGCCATATTACTGGCACTCCAAAAGGCATCGACTTATGCTTCGGCGATTTTCATAACCAACCTGCCAATCTATTTGCACAAGTCGAACAAACTGCATTTGGCTTCCAAGATTTATTTGCATCATCAACTTTCGAATCGAAATAAAGTTCATATGCTTTCTTTAGTAATGGTGTAAAGTTTTTCTGGTGAACACGATCGGTAAAATATCCGCACACGAAACAGAACAGATCAGCTGAATTTCTACAACTTCTAGAAGCCATATTTCGCTCAGAATTATTTCAAAATACAGTAACTATTTGAAAAATAGCGTAACATATGTCATGCATCTTTTAGCAGTATAAAAAGTAGAATTATTTTGCATTTTATTAATTTTTAATAAGTTATATAGTAAAAATGAAACGGAGCAAATAACGGTTTCCCAAAAATATATTTATTCACAAATATCTTAAGAATCCGATGTGATAGAGATAAACGGATTTCAAATTTGAAATCAGCGCAAGAAACTGACCTAAGAACACTTATTCTTATATAAGAAAGAAAAATGTTGTTTGTCAGTGTTATTTATTCAGGTGACCTATCCATAATTGTACTCACACCTCCAGTTGTGGGAGGCTTTCCAGCTTTGAGTATCAGCAATGAAATGTTGTATGAAGCTCATAAGCCATAATAATTTTGTTGTGAAGTGCTGGCAAACATGGTGCGAACAGTTTTCCGTTTCTGAAAGTTTTCACGAAGTAACTGAAAATGTGCCAAGATTTTGTCTGCTTTATCAGAATGCATTTTTCTTCAAATGTTCAAGAAGTCTTGAAAGTTTCATTGCCTCATTTGAAAAGAACCTCTCTCAAAACAGACATATTGGCAGCTGTTCGTTATTCCAGTATGGAATAAATCCATATTTCAGATAGTCCACGTTATATTATCTGCACTTCTTTTTCTGCCATATTTGTTCTGGATTCTGGAAAAAAGAATTGATTTTATAATTTTGCAGTTAGAAAAATATGCAACAAAAACTGATTTAAATGTGGCTTTACAGAAATTTTCACACAAATGTTCTTTCCAGTTTACTCTTCTGTTTTATAAAGTTGCGTAACCACAGCCATCAATAAATTAGACACACACACAAAAACAATTAGAACATGTAAAACAGCAATTAGAAAAAACAAATTAGAAATAAACAACCAGCAACAGCCACAACAAGGTTGAAGTAACCCAATAATGATTTCTTACAGTTTACTAATAGTTATTTAATATTAAATAATTTAAAATAATTCACTTGTGAAGAAAGGCCTTAAGATTTAAAGATTGGGAGCCAGGGCGTAACTATATTGTGTTGGGCTGCCGGGCACAAATTAAAAGGATACAATATAATGGACTGAACAACAATATTCAATATAAGGCAAATCTGTATCAACATGTATCTGCTTAATTAATAATTAGTGTTAGTAAAACTGATACTAGCTCTGTACAAGAAAAGAAAAAAAATATGAAAACTTACCTAATCGACAAGATGAAATAGTTTGATACCCAGTACAAGCTTATTTGAAATCCCTGTTCACAAGAAGGGACGAGAAAGTTTGGTTTTGATCACAGGCAGCGCCAAGATGCAATAGATGGGAAACGTACGTCGCGTCGGTCGATTAATGAAAGTTTGAATGCAATGTAGGATAGCCAGTTCAGAGGTTCAAATACTGATTTCTACTGCCAAGAAACACTTGGCTCTATTGAACCTTTTCTCTTGTTTATTAACGTACCGCGAATATAACGTTACCACTAGCCCCCGTAAAAACTGAGACATTAAAATCCACAACAAAGCAAAGTCGGTCCTTTCTGAAACACAATCAGGTCTCTAATTTCGTCAGATGAAATACGCTCGGACACACCTCGCGAATTCCAAAGTTCATATTAAACTAGTAAACGCTACTTAGGACTGGTTTTCATCTTCCAAAGATTCTGTTTTAATCTTAGTGAGCCAATCACAGACTTCTCGTTGTTCGTTTCGGGAATGACCTAACGGACAATAGGTATTTTGTTAACCCCGATTTCGCGGTAGTTCCTGATTACAATTTATGATCACCGATAGTTACCTGAGCTCAGGATGGCACATAAAGACGAAACTATGCCTAGCTTAATGATCCTAGTAATACCCTCGTCCGCATCTTTCCTATCTCGTTCCCGCCTCATTGATGTCTCTCAAATCTATAACTGCTTTCCCTGCGCTAACACTACTGCTTTATTTTTCAAATAGAATAATGCATTTAGTTATCAAATATATACCGAATTTAGCCTGTCAAATCCTCAACTGTCCCTTATTTCTGAACGCCCCTTGTTTACTACTGAACGCCCCCCCAGTGACACCTTTTTCCGTATCGCCCCCTTGGATCCTTCCAACGCCCCCAGGGGGGCGGTACCGCCCACTTTGGGAACCACTGTTATAGATGTTTTAAATATTTTGTTGGCCAGTGTTGCCAATTGTTAAGTTTGGTTGAAGAATGTGTTCATATGTAAGGTAGTTCACATTTCTGACAAAATGATGTTCATTACTAAGGCTTTTGTAAGGAAGACAGTCTCATATAGACATAGGACCCCAGTGTAGAAATTAAGTTAAATTTTTTCGAAACATTTTTGGACTTTAAATTTTTTTGAAAAATTTTTTTAACTAAGAAAATTTTTGGGATATTTTTGGATATTGATTGTATACAAATGTATCCCGTAATACAAATGTCTCCCTACGGGATACATTTGCAAGGCCCCGGGATCTATATGGGACCGTAAAGTAAGCATTTCAGAAAATTATACCAAGAAAGATAACTCTTTAATAATTATCACTTTTTAACTGAAAAAGAAGAGAGCTTGGGAAATAGAAATTAGGTATAAATAAACTGATAATTTATAATAGAAAAGGGTCATATACCCGTAACTTAGAGAAAATACATTAGGAGAAGGAGATATGATGGTTGAATAGCGTTGGATAGATGCTGACCAATAATTGAGCTGATTAAGTGGGACACGCACGCTTTTCCCCGGCCAGTTTTCACGGGTTTAGTTAGTTGCACTATCCTTATGCTGCAGTTGAGAATTTTTCACGATGAAATAAATGAGGTTTTCATTTTATATGTTGAAGACTTAAGTATTCCTCCTTCACATTGTTTGATTTATTGTGCATTTAATTAGAATCAGGATGACACTGTAAGTAGTTCGCTACAATGACCTATAACATTTTTGCCATGTCAAGTCAGACTAGCTTTTGCAGATCTAGAGGGAGAAAAATATGGCTGTAAGCTTTCCTTTGAAAAATGCATAGGGTGGACAAATAAATGCAGAAGCACTGGCGTTTCATTGTATCGAAGCTGTTTTGATATATTTGAGAACAATGATTCATTTATAGCAAATTGCCAGTATTTTATATCTTGCGTACTAAAAAGGGATACAATTATTGGAGAAGATTTTGTAGACATTGAATCAGAATGATTCACATGAGTTCTATCGCCCAGTTGTAACATGGAGAGGAATGTATAATAATGATGAAACAACGCATGCATGATATTATATTTCACTCTTTCTTGTGAAACAATGTTGTAAATAAAAAGTTGCATTTTGGATCAAGGATAGTTGGTCTCTTGTTTTGCCTTGCCTTGGAATAGTCTAAGAAAAGAAAAGAAGAATGTGTGTTGAAAACTAATAATGAATCATATCTGCTCCAAACCTAAAACACCTTAGAGGATTAACCTAGAACCTGGTACAACCCTAAGACTGTTAGAGAGCAATCTCCATCTCTGGCGTATAGGCTAGTCAAATAACTGCACTCTCTGTAAAACATTTTAAGCCCCACGATCACTCATGAGGCGGTATGGTGCCGTTCTAGGCATAATAGGAACCACCACTGCCACACCTGCGCGCAAGATTACTCTTGGCAAAGATGTAGATAGAAGATTAATGACACTTCTACCTTAAGGGAGTGTTCACAAGATATTTCCAGACGCCGCGAACAATGTTGCATTGTGCTGAACAATTGTTAACGCATTATATCTAGTCCGTCGCCTTTTGTGAAGGATTTAAACAATGGTTTAGTTCGTTCAAGCCCACAGTTGGTGTAATCCAACGAAATTCCTCTTATAAGTAATAGCTCTATTTAGAGGTAAATATATGTCTAGGTATTTATATATTAAATATTCTAGCTCATACGTTTGCTTTCATACATATAAAACTGAAACGACTATGATTGTTTAGTTTTAAAACAACATGGAAAAATTTTAATAACGAATTAGTCTTTAACAGTTAAAATAAATATGGAAAGATTGGTGAAATTAGTCTTTACATATAGATGCGAGTCATGGGCAATGACTACAACCCTGAAGTCAGATGATACGCGGGTTTTTGATAGGGAGCCAAAAGCTGAGGTAATACCAAGTTCCCCATGGAGCAAGGCGTGGATGGTGAGGGAACTAAATGTACATACTTATTATATTAACATTTTCAACCAGTTCAAATGTAAATGTATACATGTTCAGTATAAATGCAATGTATTTATTTTCCTCTCACTGGGATTAAATGCTCAGAGAAAGTAAAGTTTTGAGGCAGATTGGACGGTGGAATGAAAAAGGGGGGGGGGGGCTGATTTTTGTGTCGGGACACCAAATAATCAATTTTTTTTTTTTTTTTTTTTTTTTTTGGTGAAAAAAAGAGTTAATCTTTTATCTACTGTTCACTCCAATGATGTTATGGACAAGACAGTTAGAAAACGAGGAATACCTGAGGGCAGAACAATTCAGAAGCCAGTGCTAGCAGAAAAATACAACAAAAGTATGGGAGGTGTCGACCACTTCGGCCAACTGGGTGCAAGCTATCCCTACTCACACAGATCATATAAATGGTACCTGCCATTATATCATTTCTTAGTTGAAACTGCCCTGGTTAATGGGCACATAACCTACAACACTGCCAACTCTACAAAAAAGATCACAGCAAAGAAGTTCAGGCAGGATGTCAGTCTCGCTCTTATTGAACCTGCTATTCTTCGACGCAATGTGACACCTTCAAAACCACAAGTCACAACAACACGACTTACTGAGCGCCACTTCATTGATAAATATGAAAGGGCAAGGTACAAACCAGACTGTAAAGTGTGTAAGGCTGCAGGGAAAAGAAGCCAGACTGTCATGTACTGCCCAGATTGCAATGTACCTCTATGCACGATACCGTGCTTCAAATTATACCACACAGTCGAGGATTATCAACGATCCAGACAAAGACTCTTGCAGAGGCCTACAGCTACAACTTCAACCCCAGTTAATGAAGGAAGCAGCTCAGACTCCAACTAGAGGTATGTAACTATTCAAAACATTCACAAACACTCATTGTCAGATGCCGCAGACACAGAATACACTCAAAAAAGACAATATAAAAATTAAATTTTCTTTGCATTTTATTCACAATTTTTATGAGCCTTTTATGTTGAAATACATGGTTATTAATAAATCAGTACGTCAATTAAGATTATTTTCTTCATTGCCATCAATGTCCCTAACATTTTATTGCACTGACATCAAACAAATTCAATAAACACTGGAAAAATATCATGGTTTTAAAACATCTCCTGAAATTTCTATAAATAGCCACACAAATTCAAGATGGCCGCCATGATCATGTGACCAATTTGCATAAAATATATTTTTATAGATGTAGCAACCATTCATAATGGCGCTCTGAAAATTTCAAAACCCTATGTCTGTTTTTCAATTTTTTATGAATTTAAAAAAAAAAACAGTTATTTTTAAAGAAATATTCAAACACCCTTGGTAATGGGAGACATTAATGCTCCGGATAGCTGGTCAGCAAAGTGTTAAAGAGAGGGCTCAGCTATACATGTAACGGTAAGAAAGAACAACGTTACTTATCTTTATAGCAGAAAAATTTTTTCCGGTCCTCACAACGTTTGCAGTTTTTGGCATCCGGGCGCTGCAATGCGAAGTGTGATAATTAGCAGCAGTTATCATTTGGATGTCGTTTTCTGCACCGAACAGCACTTCCGTCATCATATGGCTGGTTTAGTTTATCTTTTAAGGACTATCTTAAAAAATTTGATGGAAAAAAAAAGTTTGCGCTTGTTTATTACGTTCAGAAGACGTATTTCTGTAGTCTTTGTGCATAAGACCAAAATACCTTTGAAGACAACAAGGGAAACACCTCCGTGCATTTCCATGTATGTACGTATGTATGTACATAATGTATGTATGTAATGTATGTATGTATGTAATGTATGTATGTTATGTAATGTATGTTATAGTAAACAGTGTGCAATGTATGTATGTATGTGTGTAATGTGTATGTATGTATATGTATGTATGTAGTAAATGTATGTAGTAAATGTATGTATGTAAGTAATGTATGTAATGTATGTATGTACATACATACATACATTACATATGTTACATTACATACATACATTTACTACATACATACATACATACATAACATACATACCATGTACATACATATGTATACATACTATGTATGTGGAAACACATTTCTGGTAAAATCGAACAATACAAGACTCGAAAACCAAAAACCCGGCCATGGGACGCATCAGTGTTTCATTTCCGCTCACCAACGTTGCACCTCAAGAAATCTACAACAAGTCTTCCTGTCCTCCACCATCTGAGCTTCAACAACAACATATAGCACAGGGCAAAAGGACCTGGCGTCTATTTATTGGAATTCCAGTGCCCCGGATGCGGTATTAAATGAAAATGAATATCCCGGTGAAAAGTTCTATAGGAATTTAGTTCGTCGCTGAGTCTAAATATACATACTCACTTGCATACAAACATGCATACATGTACATTCACACAAACATACATATATATATATATATACACTCACGAAAGTACGCTCACATCTACACACATTTACACACTTGCACACAAATCATACACCCGTACGTACACACATGCTAATAATATACAGAGGGGTCCAAAAAAATGTACTCACACTTCTGCAGTGCGTATCTATGCAAGATTTTAAAATCCGAATTTAATTATGGCGGCAAAGTGTAGTATTATGTTGTCTCTAAAGAGGGCTACAAAAAAATGTACTCACACTTCAACGTCAAGTGTGCCTGAGCCATTTTGGCTGTCCTGTCGGTCACGTGATGGCGTGGCGACTGTAGCCCTCTTTAGAGACAACATAATACTACACTTTGCCGCCATAATTTTTTTTTTTTCCCCTCGCTTGAGTTCGCATATTTCCATAATTAAATTCGGATTTTAAAATCTTGCATAGATAAGCACTACAGAAGTGTGAGTACATTTTTTTGGACCCCTCTGCATAAAGGATATTGAAGGATTTGGAGTAGACCAAATCATTTGCTTTATTTCAAATAGTTAAATGGGCATAACACGAATGTCTTGGAAGACACTTTCACGCAATTTGTTTGTCTGTCTGGCATATTTACCAATAGCGCGACAAACTGGAAATAGCACGTTAGTTCTTATAGTCCGTTCGGAAATTCGTGCGCACAGAAAGCGTCAATTTTCTCCAAAACTGTTTGTTGTGTGGACATGAATTTTTGCATGCAGTCTTAGATTTTCCATGCAGTTAAGATTTTGCGATCATTACATCCACAGCTGTTGCGAAATTTGCAAAACGGCGATTTTCTTTGATCTTCTTGGAACATTTGCTTAAATCTGCCCGTAACATTAATTCTTACAGTAAATCACAACATTTGGGCGACAAGACGGTTCAAAGGCGTGTCCTAAATGTGTGATTGGTTGTTCACGTAATTTTGATACGAGGAAGGATGTTCTGATAATGAATCATGATAGCAGTAAATCATCAGGAAGCTATGACAAATCGTAACTGTTTATGTGTTATTATAGATTGGCATATGAAATTAGTTTATCACAAACGAAGGAATGCGATCGACGTGCCTCATTCCGAATCGGACGACTCCAATAAGTTCACAACAGTTATTGGTTGGATAACTTGCAAGCCATCTCGCTGCCAGTAATCTTCTTCTTCCTGGAGCACGTGTTCTTCACATTTAGCCCAGTACTCTGTGTCTATTCGTGAAAGGGCCTCACGAGTCATGTCTTTAACATCGCACATTTTAAAAGTGGTGTTGTGGGCGGCCACTTGCCCTTTAACTCTAGTCCAAACCAGCTCTATTGGGTTAAGGTGAGAATGGTAAGGTGGGAGTCGAAGAGAAACATGACTGTTGCGTGCATATTTTGACGCACATATTACAAAAAATCGATATGGCTATGATGACGCCCAATTTATATTATGATTGAGTAATTGGCCGCCAAATGACGCGTGCACCATGGGTTGAGTGATGGTGCCCGTGGTCTGGTTTTGTGAAGTGTGCAGATGTGTTCAGTCAAACAATGATCATACAAAATAACAGGGCAATCCACATTAGGACGTCAGTAAACTCACGACGTATAAAGTCAATGATTCTTGTAACAGCCGATGACGTTTTTCTTCATTATTTATTGTGGACGCCACAGTGACAAAATGGTTACGCGAATATGTAGGCACATCAAACAGTCATTATCACCGCAACATATTCAATACAGCAATGGACGGTAGACAGCATTACAATGATGAGTCAGATGCATGTTATATTTCATAGTGCTGTAAATGTAGTCAGGTGAAAAACTCCATCCTTTTCTATAACAGCCAGGAGATAACCAGATGTATGAGATCAGTTCACTCTCCTTAATCTGACTTCAGCAAGACAGGCACGTCTGCTGAAGTATAAATAATGTCCTCAAAAATATCCTCTAGATAACAAAGGTTTCCAAACCTAGTTCATGTAACAAAGTAGCAAGTAATGGTCCTTGGGACATGCATCAACCGATGCGGTACAATACAGCAACACGTGAGCTGGGAAAACATCTCGTGACGACGACTTTCGAAGACAGGCTATGAATCAAACGTCGCTCACGACCAAAAATCGATAGAGTTAATGAAAAGTTAATTTACCTTGCCTTCAGGAAATACACAGAAATATTACGCCTCCCGGCATGTGGAAATACACTAGAGGTATTATCTCGAATAAACGAAATATCCATTAAGAGGACTTCACATTCCTGACAGAACAAAATATAGCGGAGATCCCCTCTCAGCGAGGCATCTTCCTAGCTATTCAAAATCGCTCACTGACTGGTGGGCGGAAATCGATCGACAAAGAAGCAAGACCAGTCATGCGCAGTCCAGCGCAAATTGACCACAGCTCAGAACTTAAGACGCAAGGACCTTTACTACGAACCAGCGTAAGAATGATTACCTTAAAAGGATAACCCAACAGGTTGCCAACCGTTTTTCTGAGAAAACGGCCTAGCATAGCAAACTTAACTGCATTCAATACCAACGCGAGGAGACAACTGCTTACCGAGAAAAGTGACTATAAATTTCAAGCAGTTGTTGCCCTTGCGTTACAAAATATATATTGTAATAAAACGATGTTGCGAGAATTTCTCACGCAACAGGCTATTTAATATGGGAAAAAATATAGACAGTCATTCATTTGTGTATGAAAATGCTGTCTATGGTAAAAGCGAGAGAATCCATGTTTGATTCACACTTTTGATTATAGGAGTAATCGTTCTTGATATTGATCCGGCGCATGGATTTTGCTCTCATGCCTGTACCTATTTCTTAGGGCCAGAAAATAGATTAATTTGCTTATTATGTTTATGGACTGAATTCATATGTATTACATATTATTAGTACAAGTAGAATCAGTCCTATATTGTATATTTTTGATGGGTAGGCGGGACTAGATTCTTGTTATTCCGCTCTAGCGGAAGTAGGAGTTGTCTTGACGAGTTGTGATGAGTTCCGATGTACCGTGACAATGGCGGGTATGCCTTTTCTAGGGCTGGCAGATTCTTAAGGAAAAATGATTTATGAAGTGGTTTTTCTTCTATAGGAGATTGTTCCTCTACTAGAGTTTGTGTTAGAGACTCTCCTAAGGTACGGTACAATGTATAATTCGGACTCCATGTATTGCCAGACCCTATTTTGATGATCTCAGGTCGGTTAGACCTAGCTGGAATTTTGTGCTTCGCAACGCTAGGGTCAAGTTTGTATCGACGGAGATGACGGGCTCCATACTATAATTATGTCTACGTGAGGTAACTGGATTACTGTAGCTCTGTATGGAGGAACTTTATGAAATTATGCATATGTATTGCAAATTAACTTTGGCTTATAAATATATCCTCCTGTGAGCGAGTGAGCGACAACTCAGGAAGGCGGCCATGTTAAATTCCTGTCATCATACTTTAGTATCACTGTCCAAAGAACGGGGCATGTATCTTATTACTCGGACAGTGACAAGGAGATCTCAATCTTGATAGAAACCCCCTTTTCGTGGTTTCATAATATACTACAAACTATGGACGTCAAGCAACTTTAGTTATTTACCGATCCGCCTTCACTGACGCGTTTAGTCAGATAGGGGATGCGGCCATAATGTATCATGACATTGAACTTTTGATGTACTACCCGTTATTTATGAATGTGTCATGACTTCAGATCTGCTATGTATGCCTACAATTTGATGTGTCAACATACCCATGATGTACTCGTTATGTCCCAGTGTGTACGTCTGAATAAATTGTGTAAACAAAGATTCCAACAGTCTGCATTGGTGCCTTGTAGACACAAGTGTATGAGTGATTAGTTTGGTCAGAACACGAACAGTACACCATTCGCGTTAATCACAGTCTACACTTCTACTCCATACATACACCATCCTGCGTCGGTTGAAGTGACCAAGTTTAGGGCCTGCTTCCCCTGGAGCCTTAGAGGGAAACTACTATTTACAGCTGCCTTTGCCTCGTGCGAGTGAAAGAAATTTTACAATGACCCTGCTCTTGGATGCTTTTATCAATCAGATACACTTTTGTCTTATTCCTCTGTCTCACAAGCTGCAACAACTCTGGTTTTAAATAGCTGTTGTTAGCGAAGATATTTTCATTCACAAGCCACCTCCTGATTTCGTCTTTCGTGCTTGCCGAAGTGGGAGCTTTATCCTCCTGGGCTAGAACATTATGATAGGACGCATTAACCATCACCATGCAAAAAGGCCTATCTGGAGTCGGGAGGAGTGTATTCACTATCCAATCTCGAAAAATTTGCCCACTCATTTCTGTGGTAGTCCCTACCATCTACAGACTTTGATTGAAAAATAAGCTGTGCATCACGGACAAGCCCATTCTGTCTGCTGCCAGCATGTTCTAATATAATGCGTTGACCTTTGCTGCTGGGAATTTTTCCTTCTATGGTCTCCGTCAACAGATTGCCATTCTTTCTCGTTCGTATGATGAGCATTAACCCAAGATTCGTCCAAATACACTATATCATAGCCGTCTTGCCTTCTCTCACGAATCTGCCTAAGGTATTTGCTTCGAGCTGCAACCAGATGAGGTTTTTCACATAAAAAATTCCTTCCGCCAGACGTTTTTCTAAAAGTGAAGCCGACACTTCTGACAAGTTGCCAAAGAGTTGTTTTTGAGACGTTAATATCGCATTCTGCTTGCAGCCGACTTTTCAGCATGCGGAGAGTAACAAGTTGATTGGCATTAAACATCTTCAAAATCAAACGTCTAATGACATCCTTGTCAAAATCATCAATTTTTTTCTTCCTTCCTTGCTTAATAGCAGCCTCTGTACAATCACCGTCCGGTTGTATCCAACGTCGAAAAGATCTTCTATCCACACCCAGGGCCTTTCGTGTTCTCCTACCTGGTTCTTGGATGTCGTGGTATAAACAACCCATCTTAGCCTCTCTGCAAAAATGCCTGTACAATATAACAGTTACCTTCTGCACAGTGATAAATTTGCATTTCATATTCATTGCGCTTTTCATAATTATGCAATTTAGTTTATTAATATATTATGCGCTGGTGTCGTTTTGTTTCGTTGCAGCCAACTCATTGCAATTAGCATACGCCGCTGAAATAATTACTCGCGACTGTGTACAATAGGTGCGCACACGTGCGGACATGTAGTCACTACACTAATTCAAAAAAAAAAAATATTGAATAGCACATTTCATCGCTGGTGCTGTGCTGTAACAAAAATTAAGTGCGCAATTTTTGAACGGATCTTGTAACTTTCGTGTAGAACTAATAAAAATTAACCCAGACAACGGTAAGAGTTTTTTACATAACTTAAAGAAGAAAATTCGAACATGACATGAGTTTTGTACGGGCAAAAAATATATTAATAACTGCATTGATATCAGTAGGGCACGTGGCAAATTTCAATAACATCCATCAATGGGTTGCAAAGTTACAACGTTCAATGTGTGGGCACGAATTTCATAGAGTGGAGAACAGAATGAGCGCTACTTCAGTGATTATAATAACAGATGCAAGCAAAACGGCCAATTATAACCGACAATTATCTTGAGCAAGGTAGACGAAGATGGGGTATGAAGGAAGGGATAATATCATCTGATGCTAGCCAGCTCTCCTCCCATTTCCTTTTAAAACTAACTAAGTTTGAGACAAGTGGCTTTCTTCATAGATCCCCTGCCTTTGACAGCCATAACAAAGAGCCAGAATAATGCAGCGCTGGATGACCTAAGTGTATTATTCCACAAAATAGGTCAGCGATTCATAGAAGTCATACAGTGGATTCCATCTTGTTGCCCCACCCTCGGCAAAGGGGAGATGACAGATTGGCAGGAGAAGGTAGAGAGCTGCCTCGGTCTGATATAAGCATAATTTACAAAGAAGCGAAGAATTTTGTAAGGGCAGATGCAAAAACAAGTGGCAAGCAGAATTATAATGCTCATTATGAGCTCAGCAGAAGTACCGTACAGAAGTAGTAATCTTCACAAACGGAACAGGTCACAGCAGATTGAAATTCAACAAGCTAAAGATATGAACTACTGATAAGTGTTAGTGAAGTGCCGATGTCGCATTAAATGTACCGCATCCAGAAGAGTTCTATTTTATTTAGATAACTTAGTCCGAGTCTTAAGAATAACACAAATACACAGAAAATGCTTCGATCCAAGCTATACACCATAATATAAATCAGCGAGGGCAGCAACAAAAACCCTCCAACTCTAAGATGAAGACAGGAAGACCACAATACAAAGTTCTATTAAAAAAAACTAATTTACACAACTCCTGAAGCTTTGAAAATAATGGCAGAGACAAACAGCCCGACCAGAGAGAAGTTACTGAAGTCGCAGAGAGCATTCTGATCTCAGTCAGAAGTACTTTTAATTACAGAAATGAGCTTTGGGTCATATAACCACCTCCACATGCAGCTGCATCTACAGTTTCACCTAGCCCTTCAATAAAGAAGCACTTCTTAAACCCAACGACAGTGAAAAATTAATAATATCAACTGCAACAGAAAACAATCGTACTGACAACGTATGATACGAGATCCCAGAAGACTGACAATGGAGACCGAAAGGTACACATTACATAACGTTATTGAGACGAGGAGGCAGACAGTAAAGTGCCAAAAGACTCGAGGCAAAAGGCGAAGGCACCATGCCTCATCGGGTAGAGCCAGCCATATTCCTCTTTAAAGCGAGACTTGAGGTGGACATTGAGTGTTTTTTTTAATAATTCGAGAAACAGATGAGACATTCTTGCAGGGGTGGAGGAAAAGAGTTGCCAACCCCACATAGCCTTCGGGAAGCAAAACAACAACATAAAATTGAAGTCAATGACTCTTGTCACATAATTTTTTTTGCTCTCTTTTCCTCTCCGGCAGTATTAATCTACTTTCATTGTGTGTACTGATTATGTGCGCCATTCGATTCTTGTCAAAAAGCGAGCTAATTTGGCGTTCTTGTGATCAGCCTTTCTGAGAGAAGCGACAGCTTTCTGGTCTGTCTGGATGATGATTGTTAAGGAAGATTTATCATGTATTATTACATGTTGGCATCACTTAGATTTGTAAGCAGTTTAATGTATGCGGAAACGTTTCTATCTGATTTCAACATGTTATGTTTTGCATCATTTGTTAATGAACGCAATAGAGGGTTGAGTCTCTAGGGAATATGACGTAGTGAGGTGCCGCGCTAATTGGGTAAAACGGTTGTTCTTGGCCTTTTGTATTTTGAATCCGTCGAGTGCAGACGTGATCTATTTTGCTCTTATTGCGAATAGTAGTTATGATAGTTCTCCTGCGTGGCTTAGTCGTGTTAAGGTCGCCACAAGTATTTCATTGATGTTGAACGCAATTATACTAATTCAAGAGTAATTTATAAGAGGAGTCCTTGGTTATAGGAGCTATCGAAATATAATTGTAATATACGTACTTTGGTTGTCGCTACTTGGGTGGTCCGGATTCGTCACCTTCAATATATAGGCCAGAGTATGAGATGATATAAAAAGGACAGTAGGAAACGAATATTATGCATGTACTTTATAAGATGCCATGAACTTTGAAATGAGGACTTGTCTGAAGAATAAATATGTCTAATAATTGTTGGACCCAAAAAAAAAACCCAGGAGTTTGAATCTACTGAATATTCATCATGTTGGAAATCACCCATACCATTCATTTGATACAGCACGATTTGCTCATATGAACTTTCTTAACATTGGTTCTTCAAGTTGCAAGAAATTATATGCACTCAACAAACAAACGCAACAGAGGACATGGCTGGCCAGTATGGGGAAACACATTTTTTTCCCAAGAACTTTGAAATATATATAAGAAGAAACATTGAGAAGACCAATTTCGTAGATTTTATGAACTTTGTTTCACCGCTTAGAAACCAAATCTGCATTGTCAACTAACGGCGCATGCGTACTAAAAAAATAATGACAACGCCCAGTAGAACACTTCTGCCAAGATGCCGGCTTCCAGTCCGTTGAGGAGACTTTTATTAAGAAACTCAAGATTTACGACGTACGATGGCCTCAATTTGATCGTGGGAACTAGTGATACGATCCTAACAACCTGTTGCAAATCACCAGTCTGTCTCCGGCGGTGGCCTTATGGTGCATACCAGCGGTGTCGGAGATTGTATTCAGGCATAAGATAAGTGCCATTTTTGGACCAAGATTTGTTCAGGTTGCATCCTAAGCGATCCCTATTGCAATATATCTGTGTTCCTATATATTATATGTATGTTAATATATTATTTATGTGGGCGGATGGCGGGAGCTTTGAATTTGTCATACCGCTTCGGCAGGTCTCAGATTCAAAGCCGTTCCTAGGGACAGTTTGAATATTTTCAGCTTGCAAAAGATCAACTGAGAAAATCTCGTTGCATACTCTGTTTGCTCCTGAATTTATTCAATAATATATGTTTAGGTGTAACGTGCTGTATCTATACGGTGTATTTTCATTGTACTTTAGTTTATTTTTACTTATTTCTGTCATTCGTTCGTCAAATATTCGTGATTCTGATCTAACAATCATTCAGTTTTAAATGTCAGCTGTGTTTCATGTTAACGGGTCATGTCTAGTCTATTTTTAGAGTACTGCTGGGGTTTGACCTCATTTCTGTGTTTGTCATAATTTGCCTGTAAAAAGATTTTTATTCAGTTTTAAAACGTTTTACTTTCGTCATGTCTGATACTGTAGCGTAATACTGAGTTGTACTTTACTCTCCTTTCCTTTGTTTATATCTTATTAGGTATCACAAACTGCCGCTTCACGGCGGTCACAAAATTCTGTGACGCGCAAGCGAGGCCCAATTTGGGCCCTTTTCAACCTCGCTCTGCCTAGTAATTAATTTGCCTTTTCTAAATAAAAATTATATTTCTGGTTCCTTGATCTTTCTTCTTTCATAATATGTCAAATATAACTTTCTGCGTGTCATTGAACTTGAGTGAGACAAAAAACAAAAACCCCATTAACGCCGCTCTTGCCGTGCGCTGGCTGACTGGCGCTCAAGAGAGCGAAATTCCCTGAAAGGACCCCACCTCATTCAAAGCGTCCGCACTATGTCCTCAAAAAATGCTACACTAATACGGTTTTCACCAATGAGAAGAGCGGAAACTGAGGTTTACGCACATGTAATACGAGGCACATATTTTTTTATAGGAAGATATCGTAAATTCGAAGTGAATGAGAAAGTTTGGTCTGCCTTTTTGTCCACTTGTGAAACACTCTTTACTCAACTGAAAGTTGCTTCTAAAATCTGACTATACTCAGTTTCAAAAAGCTACAGACTTTCATGATTGGGTGCCTGCACAGAAGGATTGAAGTGGTAAGATAACAAAAACCAGCCAAGTGTCAGTGGAACAAGAGATGAGAAGAAGGTGCTGGTGATGGATAGGACAAACATTAAGGAAGTCTGTTGATAGCATTACAAGGCAGTCCTTGTTCTGGAATCCTCAAGGTAAGAGAGCTAGAGGGAGACCAAGGAACACATAGAGAAGAGAGACCTAGACATGAAGGAGACATGGAAACACATTGAGCTCATAGCATGGGCCGGGAAGTCTTGGTATAAGTTTGTTGAAGGGCTGTACTTCTTTGGGAGCTGAAGGATAGTTGTTGATGCTCAGTTTATTCTTTTCTTGCCAAACATTCTAAGACTATGTCACACATGAACCATTCAAGTGGTTTCTTTCATTGCTCTTTCTAAGTCTTTGATACAGTATGATATGTGCTTGAACACCGCACAGGAAGACAGGAACTGGAACACTGCAAATCATGTACTTGATCCCTCTGTAGTTATAAAGGTACACTGTCTGTCAATTTCGTTGAAAGGAGGTACCTGACATCTTGAACTTGCATACGAAAACTGGAACAGGTAACACTGTAACTTTTATAATCCGAATGTTGCGGGTATCACACCCTGTAAGACTGGCGACCACTGTTAAAATTACTTCTCTTTGATATCTACTGTTAAAGGGTAAATGTTATGTTCTGAGTACACGCCACCACTGATACAGTTATATTTCTTATCCATTGTTGAAGTACAGGCCACTGATAAAGTTTATATATAAGTATACGTGAAGTACATGTGAAGTACACTTTGGGCCATCACTGTTAAAGTAACTGCTTTCTTAGAAACGCCACACAGGCTATTATAAATATGTGCTACAATTCTGTCACTGTGTCTGGAATGTTCGAAGTGGGTGTGTGTTGATACAGTAACTCACACCACAGTAACGTACGTAGGAGTCATGGAGCGTTGAAACGACTGGTGACGTTTTTAAACAGTTTATTACGCCACAATACAATCATGTTGACATCAAAGACACAGTTTATAGCAAAATGTGAAATATCGGGTACATGAATCCGTAAAGCTCAATTACTCCATAGAGTTCAATTAGTCTCATGGCCTCAAAATATCTTTAATATCTCAGCGCTATCCCTTCAAGCAGACTGCAGGCATCGCAGTGCTAATAATATATCCATAACCGTCTCATGGCCTCAAAATATCTTTAATATCTCAGTGCTATCCCTTCAAGCAGACTGCGGGCATCGCAGTGCTAATAATATATCAATGGATCCATCAAGCAAACTGCAGGCATTGCAGTGCTAATAATATGACAATAAATCCTTCACACAAACAATTCATCAAGAAAGTACATATAACTCATAACACCGGCCTCTACACTCCATGGCCTCAGAACATATATCTCAGAACTATCTCTTCACATGAAATCATGGCTTCATAAAAATCTTCACAAAACTATCCCCTCATCCACACACAGCGAAAACACAGCGAAAACATCGCTAACCATCTTCCCAGTACACTGCCCGGGAACACACTGTCTCGAAATTACCGCTGCTCAAACACAGCTCAGACAATAACACATGCGCGGGCTAGCCGCGAGAGCCCATCGCTCACAGCTCAAAACAACTCAGAACAAATTCATCTCAACGCTTGAGATGATTAGCATTCACCACGCTTTCTGTCTCTTGATACTTCGAGAAGATTCCCCTATTATATTTTTTAAACAAATCAACAGCTAATCAGCATACAAGCGTCATAACCTAAAATTCCAACCTGTACAACAAGTATATTAAGATTATCGGTTTTAAACACAGTAAAGTATTTTCCATATAGATTAAGTAGGAAATAATAAATAGAAAGTGAAACAGCAAGGTCAAGTAAAAGAAGAATGACCATCAATGAAAGCAAGCAATGAAATCAAAATAGGAGAAGAAATCAATAATCCAACATGGTAACAATTAAGTTAACCAATGCATTGCACGGAAAATAAATACAACTATTACAAATAATTACATATATTAAATCATATAATTAACTTAACAATACAAATAGAATCAAGTGAAATGTAGATGAAATATGGGAGCATAAACAAGATATGAACCCATGCTGAAAAGTCAATAGAAGAGATGGAATAGAAGAGATGGAATAATCAGCAAAGAAATAAAACAAGCAAAGATATGCATATAGAGAAAGATGGTAATAATACATTCTAATAACTATTTAAATAAAACAACGTATTGTATAAATAAATACAATCATGACAGGAAAGCATCGAACAAAAAGGCAATGTATATATATATATATATATATATATATATATATATATATATATATATATATATATATATATATATATATATATATATATATATATATATATATATATATATATATATATATATATATATATATATATATATAATATATATATATATATATATATATATATATATATATATATATATATATATATATATAAACCAAAACCACAAAAGAAAGCTTATAACTAAATAAAGCATAATAAGTAATTTAATCAAGTTATAAAACTTATTCATAACAAAAAATGAATTATTCTAGACATCACACAAAAAACAATAACAACGCTATCAATAAGTTCTCACTGACACACAATGAAGCGCTAGGTAAAGAAAAAATACATCACAATCTCAGAAAAAACATTTTTTCAAAGAACTAATATCACTATACATTATTACGTCTAGCGCACAGTCAAGCGCTGGGCACAGAAAAAAGTATTACAATGTCATAAAAATACTCCCCCTTTTTTTCCATTATCTTTTCAAAAAATACAATACCAAAATGTTTCGTAACGATAAGTTACATAAAAATAGTATTTTTATTTTTAACTACAATTAATCTACAATTAATATACCAAAAATGAAATCAGCTTTAACAAAATGCGTGACATATAAAAAAAATTCCTATCCTTAAGGAGACACAAATCAGCACATACTAGCTTCAAGGGAAAAAAAATCGTCACAGAAAAGACACATGGGAAAACACACTATTATCTGCATACGAACTTGCAAATATATATAAGCACAACATTATGTATCTTGATTATGTGCTTAAATCAGACCTCTGGATTCTTCAGTCGAACAACAGTATCAGCTATCTCCGTTAATTCTACATATACAGTTTAATTTAACCTTTAAGTTAATTCCGGCTGACAATCACATTCAGCTAAGCTACAGTGTTCTTTAGCTGTAAATTTATACTTTTTCAACCTGGTATGCGATACACTATAAAGAAATCGACAATCTACTGCTAACATGAGATATGAAAAGGTCCTATAAAAATATCTGCAATGGTTTAAAAAAAATATTTATAAAAGTAATATGCTGGGAAAATATTGCATGGCTGACTGGCAAGAAAATCAAATTATTTAAATTCACATGTGTCATGCTCTGGAAAAAAAAATCAGTGTTTCAGAATATGTTATCAAATTCAAATACAAGATCATTTCTGATATATGCAAGCTACGTTTCAAAATTACGTTTCACAACATAACGATTACTTCATATTCAAAACACGAGAAAAAAGTTTAAATTTAGTGGATAAAAGAACAATCAGGGACTCTCTGAAGACGACTACTGCACCTTCACAGCTAATGAGATTGTGCATAGGGCTGACAATCTCATCATGCATAGAAAACTATCCTAACAATCACAGCTGCAAAAGCACATCAATGTTTGATGTACCAGCTATCGTAGCTCCAAGCTCCGATACAGAGCATAAAGGTCAATGATTACATAGTCCAAGTGGGCACAGTCCTCCGACCAGTGTGTGCAGACATTAACATCCCACTGCTTTCATCAAAAAGTTAAAAATAAGTCACCACAAACTGACACGTTACACCTCATTACCATCGTGACACGTACAACGTTTATGAAAACACAGTAGTATAAAAAATAGCATGAAAATGACCTGGTGCGTTATCAAAATACATGTCATATAAACAATAACATGGTGTTGAAATAGTGCATAAAGATGAACATACACAATATCTAATACAATACTATATAATGCACTATACCATATAATACAATAATATCTACTATCCTAAAAAAGTTAAATAGAAAATAATTCCAGCGGTCTTGAAACATCTCATAAATATAGCGAGGTAATATCATTCAATGTGGAGTAAACATGCTGACTGGTTCCACTTGATCAAACACACGGGCGCAAGGCGATATACACCCCTCACCGCTAATGTAACATAGGAGCACTGACTCTCATCGCAAAGCCGCTGCTGTGAAAAACACAAATGAGGATTTCTATTTTAATCATCAGTAGGATTTAATGAAGAAAAACAGAAAAGTTAACTTTCACATTTACCTATCACTGTGGCTGTGTAAACTTCCAGCCTCTTTATGATGAGTAACAAACCTTCCTCCGTCACGTGTAGACACCACAGGAAGATTAGGGAGAGGATGGCCGCAACTCAAGGTTGTCACCGCTGTAGGTTCGAACAAAGTTCTGCACTCACGACAACGAGATGCTCTCTCGAAATCAAAAGCATAACAAGCAGTAGCATTTGAGAGACTATTACTATTATTAATACCCTGATTACTAATAATTTTGGGCTCATGTTGAGAAAAGTTAACCTGGCGATGCGATGTAACATTTAAAGAGTTACCATTATAACGCGATCTATCACTATTTCCTTTTTGTTTGGGACCATTGTTATGTTTAGAACTCCAATTAGCATTGTTGTGCTTAATATCTCTCCTTTGATCAAAATATCTATCAGATGGATCTTGCCGTTCTCTAGAAAAATTATTGTAAGATTGATAATCTCTAGTGTAGTTATTTCTATCATAATTTCCAAAAGTCTTAGAACTAAAATGTTGAGATGCATTAAATTGTCTCCAATTTCTTGGAGAAGGAAAATTATTACATGATGAACCCCCTTGGTACTGTCTAAAATCACGATTATTTCTCCTATAAAAGTTGTTTTTATTTTTACCTATGGGAATACGCTTATCATCTGTATCATACTGCCTAAGCTTAGTATGGTAAGTAACAGGACTGATAAAATCTTTATTATCCCGCACATAATGGGTCTCATTTTGGGAACGAGTACTACAAGTTTTGTCTCCTGTTATTAATTTATCAGAATTTCCAAAAGTAGATACACGATTGGTCTTAAGTTTATAAAAATTTTTATCGTGATGTACATGACTGATTGTTACATTAGAATTCACTTTGTTGGCCTGACGCCAAGAATCAGTACTATTAGGGGCAGTATCATTAGTACTTGTGAAATTGTATTTTCCACGAAAAGATCTATGTCCACTAAGTGTGACGTTACTATTAGCATTGAGTGCATGTAGCTGACTCTTTGCTTTTGTGCCCTGTTGATAATCAACTTTCTGTCTAACACTGTCAACATTGACAGGAGACAACACCTTGTTGCCTACGACAATATCCAATAATCCATCTACTCTTTTTCTTAATTCAAGAATTTCTACATTTTTGAGTGAAATCTCTTCACTTTGTCTTTTATATAAATTGACACTCACAAACTAAATCCTAAAGAATGTTTATGAAGCCCTGGGTAAACTGGGATGTTACCTTTATAAGTCAACATGGAACATAGAATATCAAATACTGAAAAGAACAAATAATGCATAATATAGGAAGGCTTGTTGACATACACAAAGTGGCAAAATTTACACAACAAAAACCACTTATCTTGTTAACTGAAAATAAACCCGTCCTTTCCGCCAAACGATGGGTATCACATAGTCCGATGAGAAAAACAATCCACCGCAGAAAGGCACTGGAACTTGACACTTTTCACTTCAGGTCCTTGATACAGTATGATATGTGCTTGAACACCGCACAGGAAGACAGGAACTGGAACACTGCAAATCATGTACTTGATCCATCTGTAGTTATAAAGGTACACTGTCTGTCAATTTCATTGAAAGGAGGTACCTGCCATCTTGAACTTGCATACGAAAACTGGAACAGGTAACACTGTAACTTTTATAATCCGAATGTCGCGGGTATCACACCCCGTAAGACTGTTAAAATTACTTCTCTTTTATATCTACTGTTAAATGGTAAATGTTATGTTCTGAGTACACGGCACCACTGATACAGTTATATTTCTTATCCATTGTTGAAGTACAGGCCACTGATAAAGTTTATATATAAGTATACGTGAAGTACATGTGAAGTACACTTTGGGCCATCACTGTTAAAGTAACTGCTTTCTTAGAAATGCCACACAGGTGTAGTGAATTTCTAAATACAATATATAAATTAGAATATAACAGTATAGGGCATAAAGGCAAAGATAAGAAAGTACAAAAGAATTTTCTGCTAGAACGGTTGGTGTCGCCTAAGCCTTCAGATTATTATTTGCTAACGAATAGCCGAACAAAACGGTACCCAATTTTTTTCAAATTCGTCCTTGACATAAACGAACCACTTTTCCTAGTTCTAAGAAATATTTGCCTAAAATGCATTGTGGAACGAGGAGGGGCAAGGATAGACGAAAATGTTAATTCGTTTCGCATTGATTTCAAACTAAAAGCCAACAACAGCACAGGGGCAAACCTTGCCATAGGGGTTTCCCCAATACGATGAAAAAGTTAGAAATGTATACACTACGGTCATGGAAACACGTTTAGCTCTTATTATGAATGACCTAAGCTCTCGTATTTCGCTTGAAATTACATGGAAAAAGAGTGAACGAGAGGTAGTTTAAAAATAAACAACTAACAGAAAAAAGATAGAATTTTGAACCAAACCACATACCTCCTTAAAAATCGTATATTCGTGTACCTGAAGACTTGCTGACCAAGAATATGTTGTTAGTTATCTAAATAGTCCCTTAACTAATCAAATAATGATAAAACAATACATAGAGATCAGAGATACTGTCAGGTCAAGTCATATCTGCTTAGATTGGATCGCATATTTTTGGGGGAAAAAAGTAGGTGACAGATAGGCTAAGATAGTACAGTGAATCCGATTGGGTGGAATTTGAAGTGAGAAGAAATATTATTGGCTGACCTTTGAATAAACATAAATAGCCTAGTAACGTAGAAAGGTTTGAATGATATTTTTTTGAAAGACTGTTTACACTGTAATATTAAGAGTGATTGGCCAACTGAGTCGATATTGTCAAAACAAGCGTTAGGAGGGACGCCATTTCTTGAAAAATTCTACCAGCGATTGATGAGATCAGGCTGTGCTTTCAAATACAATTTCTAGGCAGCCTGGACAATAAAACAGATCGAAACTGTGTCAGTCATCGTCACTGTGTATTTCATTGAAAATTTGTGAGGTCATGGGTACTGACGTTAATGTGGTACCAAACGCTTGAAAACTGATTGATTCAGGACTCTGTCTGCATACTGCGAGCCCATGCTAGTGGCCATTGCCTATCAAACAGGGAACAGATTGTCAAGCGAGCAGAGGAAACATTCTACCTGTATTCTACTGCCAAGTTAAGTTCATGTTCGGCACCTGGAAGCTCAACTAACAGAAACTAAAAAGGAATATAAAGTGACAGTGAATAAAACTGGGACAAATATTTAATAGTCCCACAAGAGACAAACGAAAACAAACATAACTAAAAGGGTGTGATTTTAAACAACAACCTAGGGGTACTACCAGTATTACCTTAAAGTAGGAGAATACAACTACAGACGTATACTAGAATAATATCTTTATGTATGGACAGAAGATCTACTGTGCTATTTTACTGATGTAAATGATTCTTTTAATTGCACTTTTGATTGTCAGTCCTGTTTCAAAATAAATTAGAATCAAGATAATAAATTGTAAAAATTATATTTACACAAATTTCAACCACAGTCTTAAATAAGATAGCCTTTTAAAGTGTCGTTTGTATGTTGTTGTGGTAGTACTGTGTGCTGTTGTGAATGATAAACTATTTGTTTGTATGTTTGTTGATTATTGTACATTACACTCTACCTTCATAACCCTAGACACTACACGAAGTCATTTAATATAATAATATAAATACATTTTGAATAAGATAAAAGGGGTGGTAGCGGAAAGGTACCCTGAAAAGTTCACAATACTTTTGGGTAAATTCAGGGACCTTCATAGCTAATCTCATTTATTACAATAATAATACCTAACAACAACTCATAACATCAAAATCCACCACAACAGGCTATTATAAATATGTGCTACTATTCTGTCACTGTGTCTGGAATGTTCGAAGTGGGCGTGTGTTGGTACAGTCACTCACACCACAGTAACGTACGTAAGAGTCATGGAGCGTTGAAACGACTGGTGACGTTTTTAAACAGTTTATTACGCCACAATACAATCATGTTGACATCAAAGACACAGTTTATAGCAAAATGTGAAATATCGGATACATGAATCCGTAAAGCTCAATTACTCCATATAGTTCAATTACAGTCTCATGGCCTCAAAAAATCTTCAATATCTCAGCGCTATCCCTTCAAGCAGACTGCAGGCATCGCAGTGCTAATAATATATCCATAACAGTCTCATGGCCTCAAAATATCTTTAATATCTCAGCGCTATCCCTTCAAGCAGACTGCAGGCATCGCAGTGCTAATAATATATCCATAACAGTCTCATGGCCTCAAAATATATTTAATATCTCAGCGATATCCCTTCAAGCAGACTGCGGGCATCGCAGTGCTAATGATATATCAATGGATCCATCAAGCAAACTGCAGGCATCGCAGTGCTAATAATATGACAATAAATCCTTCACACAAACAATTCATCAAGAAAGTACACATAACTCATAACACCGGCCTCTACACTCCATGGCCTCAGAACATATATCTCAGAACTATCTCTTCCCATGAAATAATGGCCTGTACAAATCATGGCTTCATAAAAATCTTCACAAAACTATCCCCTCATCCACACACAGCGAAAACACAGCGAAAACATCTTCCCAGTACACTGCCCGGGAACACACTGTCTCGAAATTACCTCTGCTCAAACACAGCTCAGACAATAACACATGCGCGGGCTAGCCGCGAGAGCCCATCGCTCACAGCTCAAAACAACTCAGAACAAATTCATCTCAACGCTTGAGATGATTAGCGTTCACCATGCCTTCTGTACTTTCTGTCTCTCGATACTTCGAGAAGATTCCCCTATCATATTTTTTAAAACAAATCAACAGCTAATCAGCATACAAGCGTCATAACCCAAAATCCAACCTGTACAACAAGTATTTTAAGGTTTACATCCCCTTGATCAACAGGACTAAAACATGACTTTAACACACGTCAAAGCACAAACTCTTACAGCAAAGAAGCATAACCACTAAAATAAGTAAAGACATAACGAGGTAGGACAAATTATGGCAGCAAATTATGATAGCCTATGTCTGTAGGAATAAGTGTGCTGGTCAGTAGTACATTTCAATTTTTTTTCTGCTAGTCTTCAGGCAAAAAATGTCTTGCTGCCACATCATGGATATTTGATCCACTGTCCAATAAGCATAGCCAGTCTTGAAGTCACATGGGGGATTCATCATCTAAACATGGGCACCCGAAATATGAGAAGTGAACAAGAAAATACGATACACCTAAAATTATTAACAGAACAAAACAAAATAAAGATCAGTAAAAGAAGAAATAAAATGCTAAATGAAAAATAAAAAAATTATGATGATGATGGTGATTACGAAACCCTACAAGAATGTAGTTTAACAATGGGTGCTGGACTTGTGGCTCTTTTGTAGCAATATGAAGCTGAAGAATCGTTGGCATTCTTCATCTTCATAACCCTCCATTCCCAAAGGAGCATAGGCCTTCATCAAACACATGCCAAGTCTTCCTGTCACGTGCCATCATCTCAAGTTCTTTCCATGTTCTCCTCATCCTTTTCACCTCTGTTTCCAGCTCTCTTCTCCATGTGCATCTTGGTCTACCTCTGCCTCTCTTGCCCTGGGGGTTCCAGAACAAGGACTGCCTTGTAATGCTATCAACAGGTTTCCTCAGTGTGTGTCCTATCCATCGCCATCGTCTTCTTCTCATCTCTTGTACCACTGGCACTTGTCTAGTTCTTGTCATCAGTTCCACGTTGGTAACCTTGTCATACCATTTTAATCCCTCTATTCTACGCAAGCACCCATTTATGAATGTCTGTAGCTTTTTGGTTGTTGTCTTTGTTGTTCTCCATGTCTCCGAGCCATACAATAGGACTGACTTCACATTTGAGTTGAAGATTCTTATTTTCGTGTTGGATCCGATTTCTCTTGTTCTCCATATATTTCCCAATGCAATAAAAGCTCCTCTTGCCTTTTGTATTCTTATTTTGATATCGCTGTCTGTCCCTCCAACTTTGTCCATATTACTGCCAAGATATGTGTACGATTCTACATCTTGTATTGGGGTTTCTTCAAGTTCAACCCTGTTATCATTACCTGCATTTATTCTCATTATTTTTGTCTTTTCATTGTGTATTTTCAGACCCAATTGCTGTGACCTCTCATCGAGTGTTTTCAATTTGTCCTGCATCTGATTATGGTTATGGGACAGAAGAGCCAAGTCATCAGCAAAATCCAGATCATCCAACTGCTTAGTCCACTGGATTCCATTTCTGTTGTGTGTTGTCGATGATCTCATAGCCCAATCTATTGCCAGCAAGAAAAGAAATGGAGACAAGAGGCATCCCTGTCACACTCCTGTTCTTATCCCAAACGATTCTGTAAGCTGTCCTTCATGAAGAACTCTGCATGTCATGTCTTCATATGTTTTCTTTATTAAATTAATGATCGTTGGCATTATTTGCATCGTAAAACTATGCTTTTCCTGTGGTTTTTCTGAAATTTATTTAGTTGAAATCATGAGCTGCAGTTCCTTTCTCAGGAATTCTATCTGGTTTAGCAAGCATTTAAAGGATTCTCACATCACAGTTTAAGTTAGCAAGGGGAAAAACAGACAGCACACTGTGCATTCCCCACTGTCCATGCGGGCTCTCCAAATATGCAGGGCTAAAATACTGTGCTCTAGTTCTGGGATTTCCAAAGAAATTATCTTCCAAGATCCCATCGCCTATCATCTATCAACTGCAAGATCCTAATGCAAGCAGTTAACCAGGTAAAAGCCACAGTTAAGTTTGGGGCTTCCATTCCAGTCCTCGGTCCTTCAATGATTGTCTAATGTTGTCCTCCCAGCGGACTAAGTATATTTATATAAAGTTGAAATAATTTTTCAAATGCCATTTTACTACACAATAAGTAATAAAATTTTTTCAGTGACAAATATTCAGATAAGATGTAACATAATAATAAAATAAAATATACAAATGAAAAGTAAGGAAATTTAATGAGACTTTTGCTGTTGGATTTCCTTGCAAAGTTGGTCAATATTCGGTGAATAATCTGTTGTTTTCATTTTCAAGAATGACTGGAGACTCACGTCATTCAATTTGCTTCTTAATTTGCTTTTGATATAATTCATGTTGAAAAGTAATTGTTCACAAAATTATGTTGATCCAAAAATTGAAAGAAGCCCAAATGCAAATTTCTTCAGCTGAATATAGCTGTCGGGTAAACAGAGTTGGAGGGACAGACAATGATATCAAAATAAGAATGCAAAAAGCAACAAGAGCTTTCATTGCATTGTGAAACATATGGAGAACAAGAGAAATCAAGTCCAACATGAAAATAAGAATCTTCAACTCAAATGTCAAGTCAGTCCAATTGTATGGCTCTGAGACATGGAAAGCAACAAAAACAACAACCAAAAAGCTAGCCTTTTATAAACGGATGCTTGCATAGAAGAGATGGATTGAAATGGTATGACAAAGTCACACATGTGGAATTGATGACAAGTACCAGACAAGTGCCAGTGGAACAAGAGTTGAGAAGAAGACGCTGGCGATGGATAGGGGACACACTGAGGAGACCTGTTGATAGCATTACAAGGCAGTCCATGTTCTGGAATCCACAGGGAAAGAGAGGCAGAGGTAGACCAAAAACACACGGAGAAGAGAACTGGATACAGAGGTGAAAATGATGTGGAAAACTTGGAAAGAACTTGTGGATGGCACAGAACAGGAAGGCTTGGCATGTGTTTGTTGAAGGCCTATGCTCCTCGGGGAGCTAAAAGGTATTGATATCCTAGAGTTGGTCAATGTATATAATTTAAATAGGAAATTGGATGAAGATATGCACTGATATCTTTAAAACCACATCGATAGCATAATTAAAGGAGAAAAATGTGTTGAAAACTTACCTTTTAGCAAAAAATCAAATTTTCACGGTAATTCGTTATCAGAAGAAATTTTGTATACCGGCAAGCAAGTACATCAGGAAAGTTTTAACAGCAAAAACGGCGGTTACAGTCTGCGTCGCTTAGGTGCGCGACGGACATCTCATGAAAAAAACTTGTTTATTTCGTAATCGAAAATTCTGTAATCGGTTATGAATCCAAAAATAGAAATAAGGGAAAGCATTTCTCTTGTCTTTAAAATAATAAAAATATGACAAAATCTTTAAAGGATGCCCTCCCCCACACCCAAAAGTTTAGTTCACGAAAAGTATATGTCAAAAGGTGGTTTTAGTGCACGGCCACTAAGTGTTAAGTAGCCGAGGGCCAAGAGTCGCATGAAATAGCTCAAAGTATGTCAATGTTTGCAATTAGCCTAAAATGATACTAGAGATTTTGAAAGGTAAAAAAAAAAACAAAATGAAAACAAATGTCAACGCCACTAGGTTTCAGCAATGTAAAATAAATATATCTTAGTGTTACTACTGCCCTAAATTATATGTTATCTGCACTAGTGAATCTACAGAGATTAAATAAAATCTAGCACCAAAGTATAGCTCAAGTGCACATGGACAAATTTATACTGCAAGAGTTAGAAGATGTGCATGAGCAATTAAAAAACAAGAATCTTCAGAAAAGGATGGAATGAAATGTTAAAACACCTTAGAAAAATAAGTTAAAATAAACTTCTGAAATAATAAATGATGTAAGCTGGAAAGAAGGTATAATGCTACAAATATGGACAATAAAGACGAGAGAAAAAAGCAATAATAAAAAACGGCTTCAAGAAAAATGGCACACAGACCACCTAGGGTCAGATATCGCAGAAGTATTCTGCTCTTTAACGAGAAGTTAATAAGTGATAATATTCAATATCAGATGGGCAACCAGTAAGTGCAGACTCACACATCATCTGTTCAACACATTAAAAAATCAAGCAGATAGACAAGAGCCATGAGGGGAAGACAAGCGAACTGGAAAATATGCCATAAGAGGAGCATATTGACAGCATAAGCTTCAACAGCTCCTTTGAATGAGAAACCGTATGGTGATCACTGAAGCTTGAGACCGAATGCCAACTATATGAGAAAAATAGATGTGGTTATATGACAGCAACGACGAAGAAGAAATCTTCTAGTGATAATCAGATATAGTCGAGGAAGTATAAATACAGGTAAAACAACTGTGCTACTTTGGGAGTTGAAAGAAGAAAAGAAAAGAACTGCGCAGTAATGAAATAAAGATGAGATCTCTTGTCTATTTTAATATACCATCGAACACATATGGAAGACATCCGGCCTGGTGATCAATACTTAGTTCCTTTTCATGTTCTTTTCTTTTTATTAATAATTTTTAAATTCTTGTTTCTGGCGTTTATCTGAATCCAGAATCTCGTGAGCAGAGTCAGGTACCCATTTACAGCTGGGTTGATGTAGTGTGACAATACCAGGTTTCAATCCCAGAACCCAATAACTGTGCCACGAGAGGAAAGCACTCTAATCATTTAGCCACTTGGGCGCTGTACTGTAAATTACTGGATAGTAACCTTTCACAAATCACAGGTCAAAAAATATTATTGCTACTTATTTCTTGTGCACCACAGAAGCATGTATAACTGCTGACAGGAAGCAGGCTGAAGTGAGAACAGGCTTGAAAACTGGGTTGGCTCTGACAGGAGACATCCTAATTAGTACAATTTCTCAATGCTCAATGGCAGTGTTTCCCAAACTTACAAAAGCATGTACCCTTAACGGGAGTTTAATCTTACCAGCTTACACCTCTCAAATACTAAATGTCTTCTGCAGCTTGTAAAAAAAAAAGTTATCATAGAGTACAAAAAAAATCTTGCTGCACACCCCTCGAACCCCGTTCGTATACCACACTCATGGAAACACTGCACTATGGCGCTAATAACTGAATCGTTAGGAAACTTTTCACAGAACAAAAGATACACACACATATATATATATATATATATATATATATATATATATATATATATATATATATATATATATATATATATATATATATATATATATATATATATATATATATATATTTTACGGAAACAACAGCAAATGGATTGATTTGCCGTTGCCCTAAAGACGCCAATAGGCGTGATGGGAAACAATGGCAAAGAAAACCTATCTGCTGTTGCCCTAAGACGCCACTAGGCGTAATGGCCACTGACTGCTTTGACAGTCGGTGGCTAAGGACGGAAGAAGAGAAGAAGAAGAATATATATATATATATATATATATATATATATATATATATATATATATATATATATATATATATATATATATATATATATATATATACAACTCCGCCTATGCCGGTCCCAAGCCCAGATGAAAAAGGAGAAGGGCGGCCTGCATGGAGGCAGTAAGGAAGCAGCCCCTCCACCATGCAAAGGCACAACAGGCCAATCACCTGTTTGCTTTAAACTATGATTACGAGTAATATAAGAGAGAAAACCGGACTGATTCTAAAGGCGACGAACTGGAACGGACTACGGACTACAACTTATGGAACTTGGAACACAAGAAGTATAAATGGAAAGAAGAGGAGCTGGTGGAAGAGATGAAGAAAGCAAAACTAGAAATCCTGGCTATTACCAAAACAATGAAAAAGGGACAAGGAGTCATGGATCTCGATGGCAACACGCTGCTATACAATGGTGTACCCACATCTGAAAGAGCTAAAGGGGGCGTGGGTTGCATTGTGGCCAAAAACCAGAAAGATAGTATCAAAGGATGGAACTTTGTCTCGGAGCGCATTATGGTTGTAAAACTAAAAGAAGGAGAAACCATAGTCAACCTGGTCATAGTGTATGGGCCAAATGAGGATGAGAGAGCAGAGGTCAAGGAGGAATTCTTTGAGCTGCTTCAAAGGACAGTGGATGACTGCCTCGATGAAATTATCATGCTCGGAGATTTCAATGCCAGTGTTGGAAATGACCATGCTAGATGGGGTGGAGTTATCGGAAGATATGGAGAAGATACTCTCAATGACAATGGAAAGCGATTCTTCAGATTCTGCAGTGAGCAGAAGAAGCCACGTAAACGAACGGAAGAAATGAGCATTAAGACTTACATGCTGAGAGAGCCAGAAATTAAGACCAGATATCAGGGGCTTATTGCTTGTAGTGAAATTGACAGAGATACAACGGTAAAATACCTCCAAAGATAACATTTAAGGATAAAAACATAATGCGTAGGCTGCGAATAGTACATGATCGCCTAGACCGCGGGTCATCATCCTTCATAAAAATTGACTTGCTAGGCAGGAGGGGAACGGCGGATCAAAAAGGAAAAAAATATGACTGGAAAGATTGCGTGAGACTAGAAAGGCTAAGGAGACGCAATTGGGGGGGGGGGGGGGGGGGGGGGCGGGGGGGGGGGGGGGGGGGGGGGGGGGGGGGGGCGGGGGGGGGGGGGGGGAAGAGAGGGGGGGGGAGGGAGGAGGGGGGGGGGGGGGGGGGGGGGGGGGGGGGGGGGGGGGGGAACGGAGAAAAGTCACGTTTCCCAAGTTGACATAAAAAGTAAGCAACTCGACAGAAGGGACCATAGATATGTTACGCCACAGTCAGTTATTGGACGCTTTTGCGCGATACCAAGCCCTTGATTTGAATTCAGCGGCTAAAACGCAGATGTTTGGAATATTACAAAATTTAAAAAGTACTTTTTTCTTAATATTAATGTTAGGAATATGAAAATTAGCTGGCCGGATGGCCATTTCTGAGCAGTGAACTAATATGTTCTTAATTTTACAGACGGATAGATAATATTGAAGATAATGACAAAAGACAGTGTTGTTCACATCATCGACAGACTGTATTGAATCTAAAAGTGTCGCTATTTGAAAAAAAAAAACACGACCTCGAGACGCAGGTGTTCAAATCTACTTAGTATGGAAGAGAAGGGATATTTGTGGTGGCTGTGTCTAAAAATAACTTTTAACGACAAAATTTTGGAGGGGAGAGAAAGGTTGGTTCAAAAATCGAGTACATTTTTGTAGAAACACAAGTAGAGACGGACAGACTAACAGATAACCATCCATACTTGACTGAAGCATGACTGAAATGACTAGTGTAGGAAATTTGAAATTCAAATAAACCTAGGCAGTGATTGGCCACAGACAAGCATATTGTCGGCGCTTAGACGCGAAAGTGGGGCCATTCTTCAATAGTTGTTCAGTGATAGACACAGATTTTAAAGTGTGGTGATTTCCATATGAAAGAAAGTGAAAGAAGGTTAGGGACGCCATACTATAGCCAGCAGCTCAGCTGAGTTTTGCTAGCAATTCTGTGTTATTTATTCATAATCTGGTAAGATTGAAATTATTTCCTTATATATTTTGAATATTGTTTCATGTTCGAGTGATTTGATACTGCCATATCGAAATCTAGCCTTACAAACAAGTAGGGATTTGCTCTAGACCCCCCGCCCTAGTCAGGGTCTAGGGACCAACAATATACATAAACTCCAGCAAGGGTTAGGCAAGACAGATCAAGTGTTGAGAATAATGAAACATATTACCTATCCTCTTTTAGGGCAGAAAACTAATAAATATTTTTCAGAATCTATGGTCTGGGAGGATCTATCTGATGTAAAACCACCATGGTAAATGTGCTGTTTGGTCAGAGAGATCTGACCTGTCTGTATGATGTGGTTGTTGTGTCAGTGTTGTGTCCAGACGTGGGTAGAGAATAGATTTTGACACATGGCCCATACTTTGATTGCAGAGCTGAGAGTTTCTGTTGTCGACAAAGCAGTGTCTATTCAGTTGGTGACTTTACTCGAGTGTATCTGTGCAGTATTTGTGACAGAGACCATCATTATTGCCCGCCAGCACGGAGAGGTGGGACCACCTGATTTCAGCACCAGAGCTACAACTACAAGATGAGTGAGCCTCTGGTCTGCTGGACATTCACCAACACTTTGTAGTTACTAATACCCCATAAAAATTCCCACCATTTTCTGGACACTGTGTAGTCAATATAGACAGGTGTGATGAGGCCACCCCAACAGCACAAACATTAACTATCCTCCCAAGTAGATAACTACTAGAACATTTTAATAAAACTAACTAGTATAGTACATATATATGTACACTATTGCATTTATGATATAATATTCCATGCATTTCTTTCATAATCTCTAAATCCTTTTAAGTTCTGGTCAATCTAAAAAATTGATCCAGAACAAAATAAATGTAATATAATTTTATCAAAAATTTTACACACGTGAGTTAGTTCAGTGTATTTTAACATTTGTTAATATTATTAGTCTTCTTAAATATCTGTGGGTGTATTTATAAACTATCACACCACACTACACATCATTACCCTAGACACTTTACGTAGCCACATTCATTGAAAAAAAATTAAGTGTGAGGTCGTAGTGGTAGCAAGAAAGGCCTTCTGACAATTCACAACTACATTTTATCTCAGGAGCCTTCACAGCTGGCCTCATACAATTACATTTAGTAATATCACCATCATACAATACCATCAAACACCACTACATATATTGGGGTCTTGTCCAGGGGATAATTAGCCCAACAGTAATATTAGGATCTCCTGGTGGGAGAAATAAAAGTAGGGAAATAAATTGTAAAATTCCCTTTAACATTAAAAGTGTCCCTACAGATAAAAGTTGGTGAATCTTCACAGCCAGTAATAATTAATTAGTTAACTGGTTAGTTAGAATTAGTTAGACTATAGTCATAAGAAGTACTTAGTGTATTTACTGGTTAGAGATTTAGCTTGTATATTATTATATTGTCTAAAAAGTATGGCGGAGCTGGCAAAATTTAGATCAGCTGCTGTGCTCACCGCGAAGGAGATGGGAATGGATGGTCAAATTTTAATTCAATATGTAACGGCTGAATGTGATAAATATATTGAACGGGAAGAAAGGAGATTAGAAAAAGAGGCTGAAAGAAAATTAGAGGCTGAAAGGTTAGCTGAAGAAAAGAGGTTACAAATTGAGGCTGAGACAAAGAGGCTGCAGATTGAGGCAGAAGAAAAACGACAGCAAAGGGAGGCAGAAGATAAAAAGGCCGAAAGGGAGGCAGAAGATAAAAAGGCCGAAAGGGAGGCAGAAGATAGAAGGTTGCAAAGGGAGCACGAATTACGACTAAGGGAGCTGGAATTACAAGGCCAGGCTCCTGAAAATGGTGCCAGCCCTTTTGCCTCAGATGCTACGCCCAGTCTGGGAGCCTCAAACTCCGCTATGGGGTTTCATTTAGACCATTTTGTTGAAAAAGACGATGACATAGAGGGGTACCTAGGACGTTTTGAGTTATTAGCTACTACATATGGGTTAGAGAGAGAGAGGTGGAGCTTAAAGCTATCACAGGGATTGAGAGGTACTTCTTATGAAGTATTTGCCAAAATGAACAGGGAAGACCAAGACAATTATGACATGTTAAAGCAGGCTTTGTTATTAAGGTACGAGAAGAATGGTGAATTTTATCGTAAGAAATTTAGAAATGCCAAACTGTTGTCTGGGGAGACATACCACCAATTCTCTGCTAGACTAGAAACCTATTTGGAGAAATGGACGGCTCTGGGGAAGACCCAAGATCTTAAAAGAAATGATCATGATTGAGCAATTGAGAGAGTCCATGGCTCCAGACATGAGAAAATTTCTCATGGAACAAGGTGCAGAGAAGTTGGGGGAAATTTTAAATGTTGCTGAGAGGTATCAGGCAGCCCAGGCAGAGGTAAGTGGTGCTAAAAAGAAGCACATAGACAATTTTAAAGCTCCACAGCAATTTAATAAATTTGATAATAGAGAGCAGGGAAATAAAGGTAGGACAAACTTTGAGCGGCCAAGAAATGACTATCGCGACAGAAACTCACAGTTCAATGACCAAAGTTCAATGAAAGAAAACCGTTGAACCAAGGAAAAAGATGGTGTAAATGGTGCAAGAAGGATAACCATAACACCGAATTTTGTAGAAGGAAACCTTCAAACATTGCTGCAATGAAGTCGGGGACGCAAAGATTAAAGGTTAATCCTAATGGACAACAGGAACCTTATCACCCCCCAGTTTGTGAGGATGTTATTTGTAATGGGGTCACCATAAGGTGCCTTTATGATACAGGTTTGGATTATGATTCAGTTGTGAAGTCTAGCCTAGTGGACCCAAGTCAGTATACCACAGAAACAGTGGAAATACAAGGGGCGACTAAGGACATACCACTCATGACACTTCCCATCGCAAGGATAAAGGTGAAAACTCGCTATGTGGAAGGAGAAATCAGAGCAGCAGTGATAGATGAACCAATCTACCCTCTGATATTGGGGTGTAGATACGTCTTCTTGGGGAACCCCGAGAAACCTGTGATCATGGCGACAGTGCAGACCAGGTCACAGAAGAAGGAGGAAGAAGGTGAACCTATAAATGCTCATCCAGAGGAGATGAGGAAGGCGCAGGCTGAGGATAGGACACTCAAGCCCTGTTTTAAAAAATTGCCCAAATGCCACACACCTCCGAGCAAGGGGGAATATTTCATGAAGAGCAAACTCTTATACAGGAAGGCCGGAACTGGAACAAATGGTCACAACCAGCTGGTTCTTCCCACTTCATATAGAGATAAAGTGATGGAACTCGGGCATGCGATTCCCTTCAGTGGTCACATGGGGATCAGCGCCACAGGACAGCGTATAGCTTGTCATTACTTCTGGCCAGGGATAACGGAGGATATAAAAAGATATGTCAAATCCTGCCCAGAATGTCAAAGGGTAGCTCCAAAGCACTGGACTGCTCCTGCAACTCTAGGGGAAATGCCCATAGTGGGAACACCTTTCGAGAGGGTTGCAGTGGATATTGTAGGACCTCTCACTCGGACCAAGAGGAGGAACAGTTACATCCTTACTCTGGTGGACACTTGTTCTATGTGGGGAGAGGCGGTAGCCCTGCCATCAATTGATTCAAAACATGTAGCAGAGGCACTACTTACAATATTTACCCGATTAGGGTTCCCGCATCACATCTTGACGGATAATGGTTCTCAGTTCAAGGGGAAACTAACGGAAGAAGTTTTTAAGCTATTTCAAGCCAGGCACTTTCATTGTAGTCCGTACCATCCACAAGGGAACGGCCAGGTAGAGAGGTTCAATGGGACTCTCATTTCTATCCTGAGAAAGCTGGCACACGAAAAACCGGATCTGTGGGATCAATTCCTGCCCGCCGCATTGTTTGCGTACCGGGAGGTACCACATAGTTCAACCGGGATGGCTCCCGCAACTCTGCTATTTGGGAGGCCAATAAAAGGTCCTTTAGAAGCTTTATTAAGGACCTGGACAGATGAGAAGGCGGAAGAGACTGTTTCCTCATCGTATCAATATGTGAACGAACTGACCACTCGTTTGAAAGCTGGATGGAAACTGGCAAATGATAATTTGAAACAAGCCAGGAAGAAACATGCAGCATATTTTAATAGGAAGGCAAAGGACAGGGAACTGGCAGTCGGAGAGAAGGTGCTGCTTCTACTACCGGGAAGCCAGAATAAATTACAAATTGGTTGGCAAGGTCCATATACGGTTCTAGAGAAGGTGTCTAGAACAAACTATAAAATTGACAAAAAGGGGAAGGAAAAAGTTTATCATGTAAACCTGTTAAAGAAGTATCTGGACAGACCACTCCAGGAAAGCACCCCCTTATTGACCTTGGCTATTGCAACCCAGATGCAAAAAGAACCACTCACCTCACATGAATACCCATTACATCCTTGTGAAACAGCAGCGCAGGTAAAAGTCAGTAAGCACCTGACTAAAAACCAGAGGGAGAGAGTTCAACGAGTTCTGGAGGAACATACAGATGTATTAACAGATAAACCAGGCCATACAAATTTGCTACAGTATGACATGAAACTGGTAGACTCAAACCCAATCTGTATGAGAGCCTATTCTATTCCGTTCGCGAAGGAGAAGGCATTGAAGGAAGAAATAGAGTATTTGTTGAAGGAGGGGATTATTTCGCACAGTGAATCATCTTTTAGTTCTAGTGTCGTTTTGTTGAGAAAACCGTCTGGGGAACACAGACTGTGCATAGATTACAGGAAACTGAATGCTGTCACAGAAGGACAAGTGGATCCATTACCAGACACAAAACAGTTATTTGCCAGACTGAACAAGGCAAAATACTTTTCAAAGGTGGATCTTAGTAAAGGCTATTACCAGATCCCAGTGAAGCCTGAAGTGAGACCTTATTTGGCTTTTAGCACTTCGGATGGACATTATGAATTCAATATGCTACCATTCGGACTGAAAAATGCTCCGAGTGTGTTTTCAAGGATGATGCGAAAATTGTTGGATCCCCTGAATAACCCATGTATCACGAATTTCATGGATGATATTCTCGTCGCCACAGAGACATTTGAAGAACACATTGAAGCTCTGGAGATGTTGTTTGATAGACTTCGGGAGGCGAACTTAACTGCTAGGCCAACAAAATGTTGTATTGGATGCAAAGAGTTGGAATTCTTGGGACACACTGTATATCAGGGTAATATGACCCCTGATCCTAAGAACTTGGAAAAAACTGCAGAGAGCACCTAGGCCACAAACAAAAAAAGACGTGCGATCATTCGTGTCGTTATGCGGATTTTATCAGAAATACATCAAAAATTTTAACGCTATTTGTGCTCCTCTGACTGATTTGACTCGCAAGGGACTTCCAGATAAAATTATTTGGACTGCACAATGTGAACTAGCGTTCCAAGAGTTAAAGGAAAAACTCACTAGCAAGCCTATTCTCAAACTGCCTGATTTGACACAGGACTTTGTCTTAAGAACCGATGCAAGTAATGTAGGACTCGGAGGGGCTTTGTTGCAAAGATCAGCTTCACCTGATGGGGAACTTAAACCAGTCGCTTATGCAAGCCGCAAATTGAATAAGGCGGAACAAGGATACTCCACAAGCGAAAAAGAATGTTTAGCATTAATCTGGGCAATAAAGAAGTTTCAAATCTATCTGTATGGTAGGACTTTTGTGGTGGAGACGGACCATCAGCCTCTCGTGTTCTTGTCTCAGGCTAAGCATGAAAACGCAAGATTGCTGAGGTGGTCTTTGTTGCTTCAACCTTATCAGTTTAGTATCCAATATATCCCAGGCAAATTGAATGTCGGTGCAGATTTCCTCAGTCGGCACCCCTGTGATCAAAAATTAGAGTAGTGGCAGACGTGAGGAGTAATTTTACCTATGTGTATCGCTGGTTTTGAAACTTGCCATAGGCATGTTTTCAAGTGGGGAGATGTGTAGTGAAATTGACAGAGATACAACGGTAAAATACCTCCAAAGATAACATTTAAGGATAAAAACATAATGCGTAGGCTGCGAATAGTACATGATCGCCTAGACCGCGGGTCATCATCCTCCATAAAAATTTGACTTGCTAGACAGGAGGGGAACGGCGGATTAAAAAAAAAAAAAAAATATGACTGGAAAGATTGCGTGAGACTGGAAAGGCTAAGGAGACGCAATTGGGGGGGAAACGGAGAAAAGTCACGTTTCCCAAGTTGACATAAAAAGTAAGCAACTCGACAGAAGGGACCATAGATATGTTACGCCACAGTCAGTTATTGGACGCTTTTGCGCGATACCAAGCCCTTGATTTGAATTCAGCGGCTAAAACGCAGATGTTTGGAATATTACAAAATTTAAAAAAGTACTTTTTTCTTAATATTAATGTTAGGAATATAAAAATTAGCTGGCCGGATGGCCCATTCTGAGCAGTGAACTAATATGTTCTTAATTTTACAGACGGATAGATAATATTGAAGATAATGACAAAAGACAGTGTTGTTCACATCATCGACAGACTGTATTGAATCTAAAAGTGTCGCTATTTGAAAAAAAAAAAAACACGACCTCGAGACGCAGGTGTTCAAATCTACTTAGTATGGAAGAGAAGGGATATTTGTGGTGGCTGTGTCTAAAAATAACTTTTAACGACAAAATTTTGGAGGGGAGAGAAAGGTTGGTTCAAAAATCGAGTACATTTTGTAGAAACACAAGTAGAGACGGACAGACTAACAGATAACCATCCATACTTGACTGAAGCATGACTGAAATGACTCTAGTGTAGGAAATTTGAAATTCAAATAAACCTAGGCAGTGATTGGCCACAGACAAGCATATTGTCGGCGCTTAGACGCGAAAGTGGGGCCATTCTTCAATAGTTGTTCAGTGATAGACACAGATTTTAAAGTGTGGTGATTTCCATATGAAAGAAAGTGTAAGAAGGTTAGGGACGCCATACTATAGCCAGCAGCTCAGCTGAGTTTTGCTAGCAATTCTGTGTTATTTATTCATAATCTGGTAAGATTGAAATTATTTCCTTATATATTTTGAATATTGTTTCATGTTCGAGTGATTTGATACTGCCATATCGAAATCTAGCCTTACAAACAAGTAGGGATTTGCTCTAGACCCCCCCGCCCTAGTCAGGGTCTAGGGACCAACAATATACATAAACTCCAGCAAGGGTTAGGCAAGACAGATCAAGTGTTGAGAATAATGAAACATATTACCTATCCTCTTTTAGGGCAGAAAACTAATAAATATTTTTCAGAATCTATGGTCTGGGAGGATCTATCTGATGTAAAACCACCATGGTAAATGTGCTGTTTGGTCAGAGAGATCTGACCTGTCTGTATGATGTGGTTGTTGTGTCAGTGTTGTGTCCAGACGTGGGTAGAGAATAGATTTTGACACATGGCCCATACTTTGATTGCAGAGCTGTGAGTTTCTGTTGTCGACAAAGCAGTGTCTATTCAGTTGGTGACTTTACTCGAGTGTATCTGTGCAGTATTTGTGACAGAAACCACCATTATTGCCCGCCAGCACGGAGAGGTGGGACCACCTGATTTCAGCACCAGAGCTACAACTACAAGATGAGTGAGCCTCTGGTCTGCTGGACATTCACCAACACTTTGTAGTTACTAATACCCCATAAAAATTCCCACCATTTTCTGGACACTGTGTAGTCAATATAGACAGGTGTGATGAGGCCACCCCAACAGCACAAACATTAACTATCCTCCCAAGTAGATGACTACTAGAACATTTTAATAAAACTAACTAGTATAGTACATATATATGTACACTATTGCATTTATGATATAATATTCCATGCATTTCTTTCATAATCTCTAAATCCTTTTAAGTTCTGGTCAATCTAAAAAATTGATCCAGAACAAAATAAATGTAATATAATTTTATCAAAAATTTTACACACGTGAGTTAGTTCAGTGTATTTTAACATTTGTTAATATTATTAGTCTTCTTAAATATCTGTGGGTGTATTTATAAACTATCACACCACACTACACATCATTACCCTAGACACTTTACGTAGCCACATTCATTGAAAAAAAAATTAAGTGTGAGGTCGTAGTGGTAGCAAGAAAGGCCTTCTGACAATTCACAACTACATTTTATCTCAGGAGCCTTCACAGCTGGCCTCATACAATTACATTTAGTAATATCACCATCATACAATACCATCAAACACCACTACATTGCTACAGCGGTGAGAAACACAGAAGAACAACCTTATGACTTGGAAACCCTGTGGCTTAAATTCAAGGACATCATAAAGACAGCTGCTGCAGAAGCATGTGGTGAAGTCCGACTTGGGAACAAGAGAAAGAGGACACCTTGGTGGACAGAGGAAGTGTAGAGTCTAGTAGATGTAGAGTCTACTTTATTCACCCATGAAGTCGTTATAGACTATGCTGCATACATGGTGTATGGGTTGTAATAATATGCCGTGGTTAACAACTGTCAATAAAGTTAATTTAACTGTTATCAACTTCAGTCGGGCTTATATATGGCCGACACAAATTCAACATTATGAAACAAGGGTGTAGTCTGAAGTACTGACCACAACTGACAAAAGGATGTAAGTCGAGTCCATTTTCTTGACGAAGACGCAGACAATTTATTACAGACGTTAGTACAAATTCAAACGTAATATTCATAAGCATGCATCAACAATTGTAGATTACTTCTTTGATATGACAGTTCATATTGTTCTCGTTCCTTCCATTTTTGTATTAATCATGAGCTTGATCAACATCTTATAATAATGACCGACCCTTCAAGGACGGTGACGACCTTGATGGTAATAATTTCTTCTTGGCTTTCTTGGAGCCTACACGCCACGACGGGCTTCTGGAGTAATCCATAAAAAATGCAATAGTAACCTTCAAAATATTCTGGGTACGTCTGGAACCCACTAGAAATACGACCTGTGGTTCGTATTGAGGTCCAGCCAGATCGAAACACGTCAGAAGGAATGACGAGAAAATATCATATAATTAATGTACACATATCGCCCTACCTTGGCCGATACAACTGTGCTCCTCTCCGGAGACTTTGAATACTTTATGAAGGCTTCCCCAATATCTGGGCAAGCTTGAACCATAGTTCACAAAAATACATGACCGACCCCGGTCATGGCCATCAGGTCCCTCTTACGTCATTCCTCTCTCCTTTTCTTTCCATCCCTTCGCGCACCGCGCTGCGCCTTTTTTCCCACTAATCTCCCCGACCGTGCGCAAATAATGAATTATATATATACTTACTCAAATGTGCCCCCACATTTAAATTACACGCGCCAAAAGGACGCAACAGTACCTTCCTCCCACGGGACAAAAAAAAGCGAAGCTTTTTTTTGTATTAAGATATGGTTGATCAAGTTCATAGAACAATTACTGTAAAATCATTTAAAAAATTAAGTTAATTGAAAGTATTAATGTGTGGGATGAAGTATGGAAGAAAACAGAAAACAAATTCCAAATGAAAAGATTCACCAAAATAATGTATCAAACTGGTATGAAATACCAATGAAGGAATGAAATAAAGGGATAGAAGGATGAAAAGAAATGGTGAAAAAAAAAAAAAAAAAAAAATTAAGACGACAATAAAACAGAAATTAAAAAAAATTTGAAATGTAAAATGAATGTATGTCAATTGACAAATTGTAACAAAATGAAACAAAGTCAATTTTAAAAGTAACACAATAGAAGAAAATTGACACAATCCCAAAGCATGTGTTGCAAGAATGAACAACACGGCCTAACTAGGTATGATAATAATAGCATGTGAAGTTAACTGTGTGAAAACTATCAAGCGCCAATAATGCGCAATCATAATAAATATATAAATATCTCACATTATTTATAGATTATACTAAACTAATTAAGTTACTAGTTTGGTACTAACTAAAATGTTACTGGAATATTTTTAAAAATGTCACTTATATTCCTCCATGAAAAGTTCAATTGTTATTAATAAAAAAACGAAGTACCGAAAAGAGTCACTAAGTCATAATGTCAAATTGCAAAACTGTCAGTAATTTAAGCTAATAATGTTAATTTGAAGTTAAAATGCTATCTCCTTATAACTGTTAAGTTCACGTGATAGAGTTTTAACTTAAAGTTCCATTTATCTAAATTTATTCCACACTTGAAAGCTAATAGTAGTAATGTTAATACTAATGCGCTTAAATGTCGTTGATAGTCAATATAAATGGAAATAATGTTTTTTTTTATACTGCATTGTTAGATGAGAATCAATTCCCGTACATGTCACTGTTGCAGTAGCGACTTAATTATGTAATGTATATAGATCCGGAAACGTTAGGTAAAATATCCATATCAATGCGAAATGTCAAAATTCTGTAATTATACAAATAAACTACGATTGATTAGTAGTTAATGTAAAGGTGGTACACTCTGTAATGCGCCGCGGTTCTGAAAATCATGGGGTATGGAAGAGAGACATCTGGAAAGAGCAAGTCATTTGTGTTGTCCTGATTGCTAGCAGAGGAACATTCTCCGATCAACCTGCAGGGAATTGCTCGAATGGGATGGTGTCTAATTGAACGGATGAAAGAAATCAATCAGATTGCAAGGCACTCTTTAAATTGCTCGGAGTAGATCTGGAGAAGGTTTCGAGCAGCGGGCTGGGTGTTCCTGCCATAGTAGGATTCCTCACTGTAACAATGACGCCCCGATTGCCCACCCGTGGAAATGAATGCAGTTCATGCGAAGAACAAAATGGTAACAAAGATTTTTATTAATGACTAAAGTGGTACAGCTGACACTGGGTGGACTAATTTCCACCGACCGTTGAAACCATGGAAGAGACAGTGATTAGGTAGGCGTACTCTTTAATAATACAGAAAGGACACTAAGTAAGTAAGTAACTACGAGTTGATTAGTAGTTTATTGTCACACTGTTAATGACGCAGCGGTGTGGAGGTTCTGGAAAATCGATGAGAAATCTGCAAGTGTGAGCAGACATTCTCCGATCCACGGAATTTGCTCGGAAAGGTTGTAATTGAAGGCTGCAAGGCAATTGCTAGATAGGATGGGTTCATAGTGTTCCTGAGTAACCTGTAACAATGTGCCCACCCTGGAAGAGCAGCTGCGAAGACAAATGGTAGGTCTATTGTTTGGCGCGCCCTTAAAATGGGACGTGGATGAAAACAAAAGATTTTATTAAGACTAAATGGGATGACACTTATTTTCACCGTGTGAAATGTTAGGTAGTATTCAGTAAAATACAGAAAGACATGCGTGATAATAGTCAAACAAAAAGGAAACGCAGGTGACAAAGGGCCCACATATCTTAGGCTGAACTAAGTCATAGCCTGTGGAAATGTTAAAGCAGACAGTGAGACAAAGGTCGTATGATAAGAAAATACTGAGTTAATCGGCCCAGTAAAATAAAAAACCAAAATATAATTATGTAGAATAACACAGACATATATGGAAAAATAAAGAAATGCTATATGTTAAGACATAAATGATATAAAGAACAGAGAGGTATTCTGCAATAGAAGAAAAGACAAAAAACATCCGGAAGAATGAAAAGTAAACGCACCCACAAAACGAAACTATAAAGTGCGTGGTGCAGAGTTTTGTACAAGTCGCACGTCTAAAAGATGGTGCGCAAAAAGTGAACCATGTATTAAATTAATTGCTCTGTGAGCGTCGCGAAAGAAAATTATTAAAGCGCACAAAAGCAAAACTTTTAAAAAGAATTTTGAAGTTCGAACTAGCGACGAACAAATTTAAACATTACAGATTTTACTGAAAAAAATGTATGTTTTCAGTGCATACCAAGTGGTATGAGACGGAATGTTGCGCACCGGAACAGTGCGATTCAGTGACATTATGATCTCGGTCAGGTCGCAACTGAGCCAGAGTATCATTTAAAGGATTATGTGTCGCGCGTGATAATCGTGACAAGGAAATGGAAAATCACATATTATATTTTCCCATGCAAGATGTAACAGTAGGATAAAACTATAAATGCTAATGAAAAATATTATGTATAGGAACAGCCTAAATACTAACAAAAGTCATAGAGAAAAAATATGACCTTGTTTTTTTTCAGAAGAAAATGAATACCGATTTAGTAAAGGAAAAGAAGCGATGACTGCATTTGCTGAGTCATCAAAGACAAAAGTTCAACATTAATTAGCTAATATCTGCGTGATGAAGCAGAATCATGGTACCAATTGTAAATGAAGAGAATGGTGGTGAAAACACACACAACATTGTCCCGCTCGATAACCATGCGAGCATCTCTATTGGTCCTAAATGTAACCACGGCTTTCTTCGTCACCATACCTCTTACTGGTATGTGGCAATAGACCGAACAAACCTAACGTCTGCCTTGGAGTGTTGTTAAGGAAATCGCCAAGTTCCTGCCAAGTAGTTTCGATGTGGCAGATTTCTTACCAAGACAGTGCGAGAAAAATGCCCTTTTACCAATATATGTAGTATTATTATTGTCCCTCAATTTGGAGTAAGGATTGCCTTGATGCTTATTCCATTGATCACTATTTACGTTGTTATTTCCACAAAACGCAACGTATCCTTATTGTATACTGGAACATACTGGCTAGACCGAGTATGATCTCTAATTCCTTTCAAACCCACATGTTTCGAACATGTCATAGTAGATAACCTGGCAGGCATATTTACGCATTTGTGTTTAGATGTACTAATATTCGTTAGAATTATGTAAATGCGCAACAACTGTATTATCACCATGAATAGTACGTTTTTTAGAAACAGCGGCAAACTTTGTGTCAACCTTTTTACACTAACCCTACTATGAAGAGAAAAGGCACTACAACTATGTTGTAACCCAAGAGGATGATTGGCAGTATCAATACCAGCTTTGTTGGTACCTAGATTACCACGCTGTGTATAGAGTTATTTAGCAAAAAGCTTTGAACCAATCAGAAACCATTCATCAGAACAAACCGGTTCACCTGGACATACTGGTCTGGCTTTTTAGTACCTAAGGGCTGCACCTTTATAATATTCTTAGGAATGATGTTAGAACTCTCACTCCCTGATGCAATCTGATCCTGTCGATGAATGGATAACTTTTTAACTGCAAGCATTAGAACAGTTAGTTAAATCATTTGATAACTGCTCCACTTACATTGCCACTGGCCTGTGGCCGAGACTTAAACTCCACAGAGGCAGTATTAATGTGAGGAGAATCAATGATATTATATCGATGACGAGGGAAGATGTACCTGTCTCGATATGATCTCCTCACTCTTTCAATATGTGATGACCTGATATTATCATTCTTAGTGGGCATAGATTTATTAGTGGATGTTATATACTGATCCAACCCATGAATAACCCCACCAGTGTGCAAGGCTGATGGCTTACCGTAAGTCGCAGACGAATGTTTTCTAGGCAAAGTGAAAACTTTGCTGACGGACTTATTTGTCTTCATTTTATTATCTGCGTTCATTATAACTCCCAAATCATCATTCAATGTAGTAAAATCATTTGCACTATTGATTTTTACCGCAGTTTTCTTAGAATCAGATTCACCCTGACCCCGTCGCCAAGGCGTATTCCCTGTAATGGCAGTATTTTTCTGTAGAGGGAAGTTGTATGTCCCTCGGAATGATTTATTAAACCCCTGAAGACTATAAGCATTGAGTGCTAGGTGCTGACTCATTGCTTTGGTAAGGTATTGATCATCAACCTTACGTTTAACAACATCAACCCCAATCATAGACAACTCCTTGTTGTTTAAGACCACATTTCTTACTACATCAAACCTCTTTCTTAACTCATTACCTTCAGAAGACAGGCATGCGATCTTCTGCATCTGCTTCTTATTTAATTTATTTAAGTTAGTTGTTATTTTCCTTTCACTAGCAAGTAAAGAGTCGACTGTGATCAATGCCGTTGAGAGTTCATAGATCTGCTGTGTTTTCTTTTCTAATTCAGCATACATATGTTTCTCATTTTCTTTATGGGAATCAATTATTAATTTCTCATTATCTTCACGCAATAATGCCAAGTCGCGCGTGGAAGAGTTCACCCTACTTGTCTGGTCGTTCAACATCTGTTTTAATGAAGTCACCTCCTCGTCCAACTTTTCTTCCTGTCTAAGAAAACATTCATAAAATTTATTATCATCGGAATGAAATATTTCCATTATATTATTCTCCTCAAATAATACACTGTCATTTTCCCCGTTTTCTATATCAATCTTTGACTTTATGTCGCCAGGTAGGCAGAACTGTGTATCTATGTCCTTTTCATAGTAACTGGATCCGACCTGCATATCATCAGGCAGAATCAAATCACATTGAATGTACTGGTCTGTACATGGTCGACTCAGGTTATACCCTTGTTTTTCAAATTTTGATTTCAAAATTGAGACTTCAGCTTTCAGCTCATGAATAACCGAGTTCAAAGTATTATTCTCCTTCAATGTATTTTCTGAAAGCTCCTTAGAATTTGACAGTTCCAATTGTGATGACGCGAGGTTTGTATTGGCACTCTCGACCTGTGAAGTTAGAGTCCTTATCCTCTCATTTAAATCATTAATCAACATCTCCTTGCTCTCAAGGATCTCCGACAACTCATCTACTTTGTTTTCCTCCTCAATATCTTCTAAAAGTTTCTTATGTCTAAAAGACAATTCATGAACTTTATTAGTATTCGCTGTCAACAGCGTCATCTGATTCTTCAGTGAAAAATTTTCAGACTCTATAACCAATAACTTATTCTCATACTCTCTCTTTAGCCGCTGCAACTCATTAGTAAGAGCCATATCTTTACATAATTGTTCCTCCTTATTATGATCATCAGGAATGTTGTTTTGAAGCATATTATTTATATTCTTCAATATATGATCGTGTTTCACATGAGTATATTGCTGCACAAATATACGAAGGTTCACAGACAGTAAATCCGCTAAATCTTTAGCCATTATTAAATGAGGGACGGAGTGAAAATTATCCTCAACAAAAAATTTTAGGGATATTGACGCATCAGACAAAAAACGGTCCATCACATGCTGTTCAAGTTCTGAGCCATGTAATCTATCAATCTCCCAACCATCCTGGAGAATCTCATCCAGAATAGACCTCATGTCTAATTTTTTTTATTTTTTATTTATATATATACTCCTACTCTATTGTTACCGAAACAGAACCAGGCTCGACAGTAAACATGACTCACTCTAATATCTTGGGGGCTAAGGAGATTTCTAAAATTGGATACTGGAATGTAAGAACTATGAATCAAGACGGAAAATTGGAAGAAGTAATTAAAGAAATGGATAATTATAAGTTGGACTTATTGGGTGTCAGCGAGTGTAGATGGACGGGGAAGGGCATAAAATATATTTCAGAAGAAAAAAAGCAAATTATATACTCTGGTAGTAATGATAATCGTCACACAGAGGGAGTAGCCATCCTAATGACACAGAAAGCAGCAGCATCGCTTATCAGCTGGGTACCTATCAATGAGAGGCTAATATTAGCTAGATTTCAGACACGATTTTTCAAGCTCTCAATTGTACAATGTTATGCACCAACTAACGACGCTCTTGATACCACAAAAGATGACTTCTATGAAGCACTTCTAAGTACCATCAACACAATACCCAAGCATGACATAATAGCAGTCATGGGTGATTTTAACGCCAAAGTAGGTGACAACAACGATGGAGTACAAAGATATCTCGGTACTCATGGCATAGGCTGTATGAATCAAAATGGCGAAAGACTTCTAGAACTTTGTGAAATATCAAACCTCGTTGTGGCAGACACCATCTTTCCACATAAGAATATCCACAAGATAACATGGAATTCACCTGATGGCAGAAACTAAGAACCAGATAGATCACTTCTGCATAAGCGCTAAATTTCGCTCATCAGTTCAAGACGTCAGAGCATACAGAGGTGCAGAGATCGGAAGCGATCATAACCTCTGCATAGCTAAAATGAGAATTAAACTGAAGAAGTTATACCAACCGAATAAAAATAGAAGAATAGATGTACACAGACTGCAATCAAATGATATAAAGAAGGAATATAATGTCAAAATGAACAACTCATTTCGATGCTTTAGGCAAAATTGACAACGATATCACCACCAAGACAATCGATACTAAATGGGAACAACTGAGAACAGCAATGACAGAAGCAGCTGTAGCGACCACCGGATACCTAGTACATAAAAAGAAAAAAATGGATGAGAGAAGATACTTGGGATAAAATACAAGAAAGGAAAACAGCAAAACTTAAACTACTAGCGGCAAGTACACATAATGCAGTTGAATCTTGCAAACTAACTTATATAACTTGTTAAATAAAGAAGTGAAGACAAAAACTCGAAGAGATAAAAGACATTTCATCAATGAACTGGCCGTAGAAGCTGAAAATGCTGCAAGAACTGGTAATAGTAGGTGCCTTTATCAAATTACAAAACAACTATGTCACCAGCCTACTGCTATGGAAACACCTGTTAAAGGTAAATTAGGGAATTCAATACCAACAGAAAAAGAACAAATGAAGAGATGGGCTGAGCACTTCATGGAGGTGCTAAACAGACCACCACCAACAGTAACACCTGATTTTAATAATGAAACATCCACAACCACTTTGCCAATAACTTGCGATGAATTCACGCTGGACGAGATCAAACAAGCCGTTAAAAGATTAAAAAATTTTAAAGCTGCTGGAGTTGACGAAATTTCAGGGGAAATGATTAAAGCAGTTAATGACAACAACCTCTTGAGAATTTTAGATATTATAAATGAAGTATGGAGAGAAGAAGAACAACCACCACAACAATGGAAAGACAGTATTATTGTAAAGTTACCGAAGAAAGGTGATCTATCAGACTGTAATAACTGGCGGGGTATATCTCTATTATCAGTACCTGGAAAATTATTATGTTGCATGATGTTAGAAAGACTTAAATTGCATGCTGACGAAAAGATCAGAGAAGAACAAGCGGGTTTCAGGCCGAAACGATCATGTATTGATCAAATATTCACACTAAGAACAATTATAGAAGAATCAGTGGAAAGGCAATCGCCACTTATTATCACCTTCGTCGATTTTCAAAAAGCCTTTGATAGTCTACACCGCCCATCATTGTGGAAGATACTTACAATCTATGGTTTTCCAACAAAATATGTGAATATAATCAAAGCGCTATATGACAATGCAAGATGTTGTGTTAGAACAAATAAAGGGAATACAGAATGGTTTACAGTAGAAACAGGGGTGAAACAAGGCTGTATTATGTCACCACTACTTTTTGGAATAGCTATTGATTGGGTTATGAGAAACTATACCCACAATGAACAATTGGGTATAAAATGGACAAATGGAAAATTCCTGGGGGACCTGGATTTCGCAGATGATGTAGCATTCTTAAGTTCAACACCAAGACAATCCCAAGAAGCAATAAATAATTTGTGTCATCTCTCGGTTAAAATTGGTCTCCAAATAAATGCCTCTAAAACTAAAGCTATGAACTTTTCTAACGAGACCTTTGATATCATCTTGAACGGGGAAAAACTACAGAAAGTTGAAAGTTTCAATTATTTAGGCAGTAAAATGACTCAGGATGGTGACACAACAAGAGAAATCCATACTAGAATTGCTTTGGCAGCTAGCGCCTTCAATAGATTATCTAACATTTGGAAATTACGATCATTGAATATACATACCAAGCTTCGTCTGTTTAATTCAAATGTTATCTCAGTGTTAACATACGGCTGTGAGAGTTGGAAAATAACAAAATCATTGGAGAACAAGCTGAATACATTCGAGAACAAATGTCTTAGAAAACTCATGAACATCAGTTGGAATAAGCGGAAAAAAGGAAGACCAAAAGAAACACTCAGAAGAACAATAATAAGAGAAGGAAGAACGTTGGGCCTAAATAATGTGCAAGAGCTAAGAGGAGTGGCGTCACAACGAACAACCTGGAGAGCACTGGTTTCTGCCTTATGCGCCGTGTTTGGCGCTTAAAGAATTTATTATTATTATTATATGTTAAATATTTCCTAAAGAAATTCAAATTATTCCTAAACCAATGTATGGCAAGGTCCTGTACGTAGAACCAAAATAATTCCAATTTCCAATTATTAATAACGTTATAGTAATATATCTAAGTGCTTTCCGTAGTAAACAAAACACTTTCCCATTACTCATAACATGTTGATATCCAATGTAGGTCGGAACCCCAAAAAAGTATAAATGTGTGTACGCAAAACAAAATGGAGTTTACATTTGACGTCACAACTCCTACGTCACAGTTTTGTGCGTAACAATTAAAAGATTTTTCCCAAATGATTTATAATATATTAATCTATTTAGGAGTCATATTAAGGGCTTTAGCCTGCTTAATAAAATAATCTAAGGTAGACATTATATAATATTTATCTGAAATAATTCTCCTTAAAAGTGTTACTCAATTAATATCAAATTATTTTTCACTCTAATCAGTGTAACACGTTCTTGTCCAAGAACGGTATGCAATATCATAACTATTAGATATTATTTATCAATGAAATGGTTTATGCATTTAATATATCAAGATACACTAGAAGAAACAATATAGACAATAGCGACAGGACGAGATGTAAAGGACAAATGACAACGTTCACAGAAATCAAATAAAATAGAATGTAGAACAAAATTCGGATGTTGCAAAGGATGCAATAATATCTGCGAAGGGCAAAGTAACAAGACAAGAAACATCACAGTGTATAAATACAAAGGTGTAAAAAACTGAACTATAGCCAGATTGAGAAGGACGTAGGTTACAAACAATATACATTATAAAAATAAGGTACGGATAAAAAATTACTACGAAAACAACAATAAAAACCTGACGAAACAACTAAACAGATACTATTATAAGAAACAAGTAGCGATCAGAACTACAGCAAGGTTTCTAGCCTTGAACCGGAATTATCGCTCAATTGAAACTTACAAACTAAATCCTATTAGAAAGTCTGACAAGAGCCCGAATTAGCTTCGAGATGAACCTCGTTTGTCAGATCGACCTCCCTTCCGCCCACGAAAGAACATGGAAACATATACATAAAATAGCCATGAATGTGGACATATTAAAGGATCTACCCTCACATATAACAGTGGCACAAGTGTACATAATAACCACAATTACTTATCTTGAAAGAAGACAAAAAATATCCCGGCCCTCGCAACGCTAGTGAAAAAACTTCCATGTTGGGTCTCGGGTGCCGTTACATATATGAATCGCCTTCATATACAAGTGGGAGTAAACCAAATATGTAGCTGTTCAACGTTGACTTTGGCAGATGAAATCCAGCGTTGACCTTGACCTTAGATGACAGTTATTTTGAATCCCAAGTACACGATGATGTCGTCTTGAAAGCTCCCAAGATTTCAAAAGATTATTTTTCATGGATATTCGTTCCCTTGAAACTTGTTCATAGCACACTGGCCCACCAGATGTAGAGTCTAGTAGATGTAGAGTCTACTTTATTCACCCATGAAGTCGTTATAGACTATGCTGCATACATGGTGTATGGGTTGTAATAATATGCCGTGGTTAACAACTGTCAATAAAGTTAATTTAACTGTTATCAACTTCAGTCGGGCTTATATATGGCCGACACAAATTCAACATTATGAAACAAGGGTGTAGTCTGAAGTACTGACCACAACTGACAAAAGGATGTAAGTCGAGTCCATTTTCTTGACGAAGACGCAGACAATTTATTACAGACGTTAGTACAAATTCAAACGTAATATTCATAAGCATGCATCAACAATTGTAGATTACTTCTTTGATATGACAGTTCATATTGTTCTCGTTCCTTCCATTTTTGTATTAATCATGAGCTTGATCAACATCTTATAATAATGACCGACCCTTCAAGGACGGTGACGACCTTGATGGTAATAATTTCTTCTTGGCTTTCTTGGAGCCTACACGCCACGACGGGCTTCTGGAGTAATCCATAAAAAATGCAATAGTAACCTTCAAAATATTCTGGGTACGTCTGGAACCCACTAGAAATACGACCTGGGGTTCGTATTGAGGTCCAGCCAGATCGAAACACGTCAGAAGGAATGACGAGAAAATATCATATAATTAATGTACACATATCGCCCTACCTTGGCCGATACAAAAGAAGTGCTCCTCTCGGAGACTGGAGACTTTGAATACTTTTATGAAGGCTTCCCCAAGATCTGGGCAAGCTTGAACCATAGTTCACAAAAATACATGACATTGGACCCGGTCATGGGCCATAGGTAGGTCCTCTTACGTCCAGTCCTCTCTCCTTTTCTTTCCATCCTTCGCGCACCGCGCTGCGCCTTTTTTCCCACTAATCTCCCCGACCGTGCGCAAATAATGAATTATATATATACTTACTCAAATGTGCCCCCACATTTAAATTACACGCGCCAAAAGGACGCAACAGGAAGTCAAAGAGAAAATAAGAGAGAAGAAAATGGCATGGAAACAATACTTAGGCGCTAAAAACACAGCAGGACAAATAGAGAATATGTGATACTCAGAACAGAAGCAAAGAACAAGGTGCTAGCAGCAAAACAGAAGTCCTGGCAAGAATTTGGAGAAAAGCTAGAAAAAGATGCGCAAGAAAACCAGAAATTGTTCTATAAGACCCTAAAGAACATGAGGAAGGAAAAACAATGCCCTCTCAAATTTATAAAGGACAAGCATAAAGGAAAAATTGCTGTACTGCCCAGAAGGAAGTAATGGAAAAGATGGAAAGAATATTTTCTCCAGAACTCCTTGATGGTGAGCCCTAGGACAGCGCATCCGATGAATGGAATACCCAAATACTAGCAAAGCAGCAAGATGCAACCAAATGGAGATGAAACGAAGACAAACCGTGTATGCCGACCCTGAACGGGCAAAGCACTGGAGAAAATCAAGATGGGCAACACTGCACGCAAACGGCCCATTGCACTCCGATCCAAGAATTATCCTCAAAGACCCCAGTTACATGGTGAAACTGAACCATAGGTCTATACAGTACGAACAAGTGGTACCAGGTTCCGGTCCTACGGTCACATGCGTGGAGCAACAAGACCCTATTGGTCACATTTAATTGGGAGGGGGTGTTGGGACCACTCATGTTACCAATAAGCTGGGCAAAAAAGCGTTGGACTACTCGACAATGTTGCGGAAAACCATAGCGGCCATTCATCCCATCATCAAGTTACTGTCCCCTGTGTTAAAACCTACTCTAGGGTAAAACCTAGAGCAGAGACTCCGAAAACCGGCCTATCTGAGGGGGGCCACAAATGGAAGACGGGGTTACCAGTGCGTGGATTCCGAGGCTAACCAAAAGTACTCAAGACACTAATCTTCACCACTCAAAATAACCAGTGAGCAGAGTGAAAAGGCCCAAGAGTATAAGAGTGGATTCTATTTTTGTTTCATAGGATCTGGACAAAAGGCATTTGACTGGTGTCACACTGGAGAGTAAACTTTGGGAAACGTTTGGCAAGGCAAGAAACATTCCAGCACATCTGATTCATGCCCCTATACTGAGCTTCTACAAGTCTTTCACATGGGAATTATGTAGTGGACAGCACATAACATAAGTCAGAAAAGAGTTCAGGATACCAACATACGGTGTCTTAGATATAGGTGTTTATCCTGTTTACCTCTTCTCGTTTACATTTTAATTATCCCCTCCATACATTGGGGGTCGCTTGTTATCACCTTTGTCTTGGTTGGGGGAGGGGGGTGGGGTTGGGGTGACGTGGGACGGGCGGGGGAGGTGGTGAGTAGTGGGACCACCACAACACTGAGTTCGTGGTCATGCCTGTGTGGGACTGCGGGCAAGGACTTGTTAGTTGGGTGCTGGCGGGTGGAGTGACGGCGGGGCTCTACAGTGAGGGGTACTCTGTATCGTGGGAAGGCTGGTAGGTGGAGTGTAGTTGTTGGGCCGGGTGTGAGTAGGAGAGGGTTGAGGAGTGAGAGGTGGGTTTTGGAGGAGAGAAGGGTGCGGGGTTGGTTTAAATATTACTATATATAATGTGTTTTTAAACGTGGTTGGGAGAATGTGGATAGGTTTAGTTATAAAGGGAGTGGTTTTGAGGGGGGTGGCACGGGAGGGTTTTTTTAGGGGGGGTATTTGGGATGTGGGGTGGAAGGTTAGTATGTGTGAGAGAGGGGGTGATAGAGACGTAGGGATTTGGAATTTTTGGGTTGATGGGGTGAGTTAGTGCTAGTGTATGTAGTGTGTTATGTTATGGAGAAGGTAGGTTTAGTTATATGCGTACATCTCGAGGGAATGTGCTATGGTGTGAGTTGGGTGTGGGTTGAGGGGGGGTGCGTTTGGGAGTCTGCTGAGGAAGTATAGTGGGCTAAGGTTGGCAGGGGGGGGCAAGCAGTAGCATTGAAGGGGAATAGACATTAGAAAACGTGGTGGGCCCCACATCAGGATATTGTTATGACGCCAGGCGGGCGGCAGTGGGGCTGGATATGGTGGATTTTGTTTTGGGTAAAGGTGGGGGGAGATCTTTTTCTATTTTTCCCCGTTATTCTCTAAACAGTTATTTTTCTTCAGTTGGGGGGCTCTGATTGTTTACGATGTTCCGGGCACTGTTTGCTTGATGTAACTTTAACTCGGCCCCACAACATGTGCACGTCTTTCACGTCGGATTACTTGTTTGCACGGACGTCGGACAACCCGTCTCACGATATGACTGACGGTAATATTGGACAAGAAGATCAGGTGTCCTTCCGGTAAAAAGGGGAATGAGCAGGCTGTGAGAAGGCCGGGTAGATACGGGTTATAGATATAATAAATAAAGAAATTAAGACATAGATGAGCGCTTAGTGATATAATAATAAAGTCGGTTTTTTAAAAGTGGATAGTGAAATCGAACAATAAGGGAATTGCGTATGGTTTAATTTTTTAAAAGAAAGGAGTTTATTATGGTTGGTCAGAGAACTGTTGGAGAACTGCCGAGGAGAAATTGAGGTTATTTTAGTGATTGGAAATATTAATGGATATATGGTGGTGTTGCTGTGGGGTTATGATGTTAGTGACGGGATGTGAAGGGCAGGTCCCCAAGTCTACAAACTGATGTGGATAACAATTATTACCACCCCCCCCCCCCCCCCGCGCCCCCCCCCACCCCCCCCCCCCTCCCCCCCCCCCCCGCCACCCCCCCCCGTATGGGGCGGGGTCATGGGGGGATTGGCAGAAGCACAGACACACGAGTAGGGCAGTGTTATGACGCAGGTATTTCTGGATGGTGGGCACTGTTTTGTGGATTAGGGGTTTGGTTAAAGCGAAGGCTGATTTTGTTATTTGGACGGTGCGGTTCGTCCAATCAGGGTAGTTGTGGGTCTTTGTCGTTTGGGGTGCTTACTCGGTGAGCCCCGGGACATTGTTGGTAGTGATATCGGTCAGAGTGGGGAGGTATGGGAGGTTTATCTATGATCGAATCGGGAAATTAGGCTGGATTTTCCAAGTGTCTGCGATGTTTAGATGTTTGTTGTCGTTGATGTTGGGGATTGAACGCCCGTCACTCTGATGTCCTTTCCGTTTGTTGATCACCCAAGGACTAGCCCTTGTTGGGCTAACTGGGGTTGCTGACTGAGGGATGAGGGTAATACGCAGGCTGGTTCGGTTGTGATGCGCAAGTTGGGGTGGGTAGGGAGTGGTGGTTGGATGTGCGGTGGGTATGAGGACCCAAGGTAAGTCGGGTTCTAAGTGCAGGGAGTGTATATGGGGGAAAGACAGTGAGTAGGGGCCGGGTAGTGGTCGTAGGATATTATGGCGACGTTGGATTTTGGTTATGTTGAGAAAGTACTTAGAGTTGAGGGGCGTCATGGCATTTGGCGTTTTTTTTTTTGGGTTGCCTAATGGGTAGTAGGGCTACACTTTTGTGGCTGTTTTGGTTTTTTACAATGTAGGGTCGGGGGGGTACGGTTGAAAGGCCGTTTTGTGTGGGTTGGGGTTGAATTGAATCGTTTTTAGAGTCACGAACCGCGAGTTAACCCCTCCCATCTTGAGATTATATTGGTACTCTTGCTTCGCATCACTGTTGACAAGTACGGCGTCACTTAAGTAATTCCGCTTGCGGTTGGTCACACTTATTTAGTTGATGTGGGCGGCTCGGGACCTCGGCAGTTAATTAATATGCGGCACGGCGGGGATTTGTCATTAGAGGGCAATGGCTGAGGGGGGTTGGGGGGTCCGTCGGAAGTTGAGCTGATTTAGTTTAGTTGGGGGGATTTGTCCCGCTACCACTCAGTATAGGAATAAAGAATTCACATTTATATCTCCTTCCCCACCCCCCCCTCCCCCCCCCACAGTTTCAAATTATATACTTATATGACACGCCATATCTCCCCACATCTTGCGAGATAGCTTAACATACGAAAACATATACTTCCGTGAGAGTGTAGTATGTTTATGGCTAGTACTAGGCGGGATTTTATGTGCGGCCTGCAACGAACCCCCAACCCTCGATCAGTGTGGTTTCTTTCCTTAGTAAATTACTTCTGTGCATCCCCCATCTCACCCACTAATCGAAACTAATTATGGACTTTGAGGGGTATTTTTAATAACGTCATACACCAACGCTCCCCCTGCAGTCACAATCCCACCGTTTCTTTCACGAACAAATGCCTTACTATTCGTCTCGCCACTGTCGTATTGGTTAGACACACACGGACCATTGATGAGTTAAGCATTCGTCCACATGAGGATGAAGAACCGGGGGGACGAGAGAGAAGAGAAAGATAGGGGTTGCGACGGGAGGGGTAGGAAAGAAATGCCGGGGGGTTTGCCAGGGATAGTGAGGGGAGTCGGGTTATCTCGCTTGGGGGGGATTGGGGTGGTCGGGGGGGGGTCGTTTTGGGTACCGGCCTATACCTTGAGGAGAAGGTGTGTGGCGGTTTGGCCAACCATTTAACACTGTGGCGGAGCCGGGCTCGTCAGTTGGGTCCCAGCGGTTCTTAAAGGTTCACGTGAGTCGTGGGGCTAGACTATCTATTCTTACACTTTATGATTATCAAAAAATTGTTAATTTTTCATCGGCCCTTTGTAATAAATGTTAATTTATCAACATAATCTCCCACACTTGAGATACTGCACTGAGCAAGTTACACACCAAAGACAAGTGCCAGTGATAACACAATAGATCAAATTTTTTCTCCTTAAGGCTTTCAGGGGAATACTCTGATTTTTGATAACCAGGGTGCCTACATGAGGGAAGTTCACGATCCCACAATTATGTCGACCCGGGGTACTGTTTTTCACGATGCGTGAATTTGATATGGATGTAGGTGGTAATGAACACCACAGTTATTATGCTCGAGAATTTGCAGGGCTTGGACTGCGGTTTACGTATTAGAGGGGATGTGTTGCAGGCCTTGCGTATACACGTTCCAGGGAGTAATGTTGTGGTGTGGTTGAGGGTATACGCTAGTTATGAAATATTGATGTGAGTGGTATGGAGAGGGGGGGAGCCGGGAGTTTGAATGGGGGGCGGAAGACAGCCTTTTGTTCAACTTGACGGCTCTAGCATTAAGCGAATGGGGTTTCACAGCTCCCCATCTTTGTGAGCGGATCGTTTGTAACAAAAGTGGGCCCCCCCCCCCCCCCCCCCCCCCCCCCCCCCCCCCCCCCCCGCCCCCCCCCCCCCCCCCCCCCACCCCCCCCCCCCCCCCCCCCCCCCCCCCCCCCCCCCCCCCCCCCCCCCCCCCCCCCCCCCCCCCCCCCCCCCCCCCCCCCACCCCCCCCCCCGCCCACAATTGCTTGCGTCCGTTGTGCCTATATACAACAAAACTTCTTTTGTCAAAATCAGGCAAATTTTTTTAAGAAATAGGCCCTTGGCTTCCGTGAGTTGTGTTTCTCACTTTTTTTATTTCCATGGTAAATGCCTAAAAATCCACACAACGACAAGAAAGATCTCACATCTTTCTTTGTTTGTGGCCGCGGTGCCCTCTGCAGTTTCTCAAGGTTCTTGGGATCAGGGGTCATGCTACCCTGATATATAGTATGTCCCAAGAATTCCAATTCTTTACATCCAATACATTTTGTTGGTCTAGCCGTCAAATTAGCCTCCCTTAGTCTATCAAACAGCATAGTCAAAGAGTTAATGTATTCCTCAAATGTTTCTGTAGCAATGAGGATGTCATCCATAAAATTAGTGATGCATGGGTTATTCAGGGGATCCAACAATTTTCGCATCATTCTCGAAAACACACTCGGAGCATTTTTCAACCCAAACGGCAACATGTTGAATTCATAATGTCCTTCCGAAGTGCTAAAAGCTAAGTAAGGTCGAACCTCAGGCTTTACGGGAATTTGATAATAGCCTTTGCTAAGATCCACCTTTGAAAAATACTTTGCCTTGTTCAGCCTGGCAAATAGCTGATTTGTATCCGGTAATGGATCCACCTGATTCTCTGTGACAGCATTCAGTTTCCTTTAATCTATGCACAGTCTATGTTCCCCAGATGGTTTTCGCAACAAATCTACACTGGAGCTATATGGAGACTCACTGTGAGAAATAATCCCTTCTTTCAACAGATAATCAATCTCCTCTTTCAATGCTTTCTCCTTTGCAAACGGGATAGTATAGGCTCTCATACAGATCGGTGTTGGGTCTACAAGTTTTATATCATATTCCAACAAATTCGTGTGCCCCGGTTTGTCCGTTAACACGTCCGTATGATCAGTCAGAACCTTCTGAACCTGCTCCCTCTGTTTTTTCGTCAAGTGGTTACTGACTTTTACATGTGCAGGGTGTTGCGTACATATTATGTCCTTAACAGGCATTAACAGATAAATGTAGTCCCAGGTCCTACATCTGTTAGAGATATGTACACACCAACTCAGTTGTGAGTATTATAGTTTATTGCGCACGAGAACGCACATTTTTGATATTTGTAAATTAGCGCGTTTTGTTACCAGAGGGGCAGATGACGTATCTCTTTAGTGGAAGAAGGCAGAGTTCCTTTCCAGACTGAGAGTCTGATGTGTTTTTAGTCCTTGAGTCGGACTTATTATACTCGCTTGATGACTGGCTCACTGCAATTCAAGTCATAGCCCTTAGGTCATTCAAGCCAGGTAATAGATTTATTAATCGATAATTTTTATGTGAATAATTTCGTCTTCCTACTAGTAACCTCCAGCTGGTACCCATACGATGTTGGTATCAGAAAGGATCGTAGTCGCAACGTCAATACATAGGAAGCTTTGAAGGTGTTCAAAGGAGGAACATTGTTTATAGAATGAATGGACTCTGAGCTATTGACTATTTAAAGTAGCCGTATTGAAAGTTTCGGCTTATCACAGAGGTGACTCAAACATAATATAATTATTAGTCTATACGTCAAGGTTGTCGTCAATAGACATATGTTAAATTATTCTAATATGATTAATCATGAGGCCAGTAAAGTCAGGAACTTATTCATTCGAGAGACCTCAGATGTGAGGAAACATAACGGGGATCTCGCTGTCATTGTCAAGGTTAAAGGACAAGTGAAAGTCACCTTATAATCTAACTGCCTCATCATCCATATGTACTTTATTAATTCAATATGCTCAGTCATAAATTGATTATGGGATTCTATCACGGATCTATCAAAATGTATATTTCAAGAATGAACATTACGCCATATTTTACCGTCCTGTTTCATGTTGATCGTCATTCATCAGAAGTAACTGTTTCGTCTTGTCAACCGTGCTACGTTAATAAATTGCATGAACTTTTCCGACAACGAGTTGAGTACTACCGTATTGGCCTATTTGACGTGCCTCTTGTTGGAGTTCTGATTTGAACATTAAAACCAAGTTTAACATTGAACATTCGCGTGAAGATGTGCTAGTAGCCCTCCATAACCACCACTATAAGAAAAAGGCTACTACAGTATTGGTGGCGCCAGTGTGATTTGGAAATCATTATTTTTTCAAGAAGGGACCGACCTCATCACTTCTTCAAAGGTCATCGGTTGTACAGAAATACCTCGATTTTCAACATGAACTTGAATTCTAGACGACGGTTAGCGGAAGGTCAAGGTCAACGTTACATCTCAACTTCCAGTCCTCATCAGTGAATACCAGCATTGTTGTATTCCCAGAAGTCTAACGAGGCTCATACGTACTATTAAGGATGCGAGGAATATTTTTTCTCGGTCAAGATAAGTAAAAAAACGTTGTGTCGTTATTACACCGTTTTACGTTGAGCTGAGCCTTTCCTTATATATATGTCCACCTATTGGCTATTCATGTTGCGTGTGTTATGTTTTATGTTCATCGCGGGAGGTTGGGTAGGCGAATTATGAAGGAAACATACCAGTTTCACCACAGGTCCTTCATAATTGTTCTTTAGGGTCTTATTTGCAGACTTCCCGCCGTGGAATGTTCCGACACGTGAGTGTCGAGGGATTCTGAGTCCACTGTGTTCGGTTCTCTGTGAACGAACTGTTTAGTTGTGACGTCCGGTTATTTCATTGTTGTTTTCGTTATAGTAATTTTTATACGTACCTTAGTTTTATGATGTCTTTGGTTTGTATCTTACGTCCTTCTCAATCTGACTATCGTTCCGTTTTTTACACCTTGGTGTTTATACACTGTGTTGTCAATTGTCTTGTTCTGTTGCTCATCGCAGTTATCATTGCAATTCTTTGCAATAGTCTATTTTAGTTTCACATTTTATTTTTGTTGATCTCTGCGAACGTGGTCATTCGTCTTTGATTATTTTGTCCCGTCACGATTGTTACTATTGTCTATTGCTTTTGTCTTATCATATTATTGCATTGCATAAAATATTTTATTGATTAATAATATATTTGATAATTAGGTGATATTGCATACCGTCCTTGGACAGGGACGAGTAACACTTATTATAGTGATAAGAAAACATTATTGGACATAAATTGGTTAACATTTACGAAGAAAAAGTATAGTAACTACTTAGTGATCACAATGTATTCACTAGATTATTTTATTAAACAAGCGAAAGCCCTTCAGATACCTCCTGAAGAGGTAAGGCAATTCGCTATGACGGAATATAAAAAGGCTCAAGAGATGGAAGCCGAACAGAGGAAGTTAGAAACTCTAAGGTTATAAAATGTGAAATTTGAGGCAGAACAGAAGAAATTTGAGGCTGCAGAAAACGAGAAAAAAATGAAATTTGAAGCTGAAGAAAATGAGCGAAAAAGGCAATTTGAGGCTGCAGAAAACGAGAGAAAAATGAAATTAGCCTCTGAAGAAGAGGAAAAGCGATTTCAGCATGAAGCTGCAGAAAACGAGAAAAAAATCAGATGTGAGGCTGAAGAAAACGATAAAAAAATCAGATTTGAGGCTGAAGAAAACGAGAAAAAAATCAGATGTGAGGCTGCAGAAAACGAGAGAAAAGCTGCTGAAAAAAGAAAGGCAACTTAAAATTGAAATGGAAAGTAAACAAAGGGAAATGGAAGAGAGGAAATTTATAGCTCAGGAAAATGCAAGAAAATTTCAGCTTGAGGCTGAAGAAAATGAAAAGAAACGACAGCATGAATATGGAGATTTATGATCAATAAATTTTCTATATTCTATATTCTTGCCGACTTTGATTATGAAAAAATGAGATTAGCTCATGAGGTTAATACGCAAAAGACTCATGAAGGTCAAGCTTCATCTAAGCATGATAATTTTAGAGAAGTTCACTTAAAATTACCAAAATTCAATCCACCATACGACGATGTGATTTTCTTCCTAGACACGTTTGAAGCTACATGTAGATCCTATAACTTGGATAAAACACAATATTGTACCCATTTATCTAGACTACTTACAGGCGAAGCTATGGCGGTCTACCATATGACTAGTGCTAATGATAAAAATTATTATGATGCTCTTAGAGCCGCTCTTCTTAAGAAATATCAAATGTCTGAAAATGAATACAGGGTACGTTTTAAAAATATTCTGCCACAATCAGGAAAGAATTTCACAAGTGCAAAGACACATCCTGGGGCCGACATAAATTCAGATCACAATCCGGTCGTCATCAAAGTAAATATAAAGCTGAAAAGAACAGGAAACAGAAGACAGGAGGAACCCCAGGAGGAAATATCAGCACTGAAGCAACCAGATATAAAACAAAAATATCTAATCGACGTCAAAAATAAATATCAACAGTTACTGACAGAAAGCATGGAGCAGTATAGAAGAGAAAACCCAGAAGAAAAAGTAACCACAAAATGGGAATGCTTAAAAACAAGCATACAATCAGCAAATGCAAATTTACCTAAAAAGGAGCCTAAGAAAAATCAAATTTGGATGACAGATGACATCTTGAATAAAATGGCAGAAAGAAAGAAAGCAAAAAACACTCCAGAATATAAAACAATAGACAATGACATACGTACTATGTGTAGACAAGCAAAAGAACGGTGGATAGAAACGAAATGCAAGGAAATAGAAGAATTGGAAGCAAAGCACATGACAGGAGATATGCATGAAGAAATAAAGAAATTATCAAATAGGTCGCGGTTTGCACAAGGAGGAAGCTGTATCAAGAACAAAAATGGTGTAATCTTACTTGATGAGAAAGACATATCAAACAGATGGGCACAATATGTAAAAGAACTATTCGAGGACAACAGAGGTAAAAAACCAACACTAAATTCTAATGAAGGCCCAAACATTCTCAGATCAGAAGTAGAGAATGCCATACAAATGATACAAAGAGGAAAATTAGCAGGCACGGATAACATAAAAATTGAAATGATAGAAGCTCTGGAGAGCTTTGGTATAGATACAACCACAGATCTATGCAACAATAGATACAATACAGGATATATACCACACGACATGAGGACATCAGTTTTTATAACATTGCCCAACAAACCTAATGCAACAGAATGTTCAGACTTCAGAACAATCAGCCTGATGAGTCATGCAATTAAGATACTGCTCAAAATCATACAGGAAAAAATAAAAAGTAGACAGCGAAATCCAAGAAGAACGGTTTGGTTTTAGACGGAACAGTGGAACAAGAGAGGCAATATTTTGCCTCAGAATATTAACAGAAAAATATACAGAGGTCCAAAAAAGTATGTACATGTGCTTCATTGACTATAAGAAGGCTTTTGACAGAGTCCATCATGAGAAAATAATTGAATTCCTCGAAGACATAGGTATTGATGGAAAAGATATAAGAATACTCAATAACCTTTATTGGGAGCAAACTGCCACAGTAAGATCTGGAAGGAATTATTCACCATACGTAGACATAAAAAGAGGTGTCAGACAAGGTTATGTGCTGTCCCCCTGCCTGTTAAATCTATACACCGAAAAAATTTTCAAACAGATACAGAAAATACCAGGACTGAACATCAGTGGAAGGTCAATAAACAACCTTAGATATGCAGATGATACCGTGTTGTTAGCTGAAAGCGAACAGGAGTTACAAGAAGTAGTGAAGCAAGTGAACAGTATAAGTCATGAATATGGACTCGACATTGACGGTGTACTCTCCATAGAAAAAAAAAGAGCGAGTTGCGTGATACTGTGGTTTCCGGTGCGCCTTCTGGCCCAGTATCTATGACTTTAGCACCTGTTCAACGGGAGAGTGGGCTCATCCCTAATCTGTTTATGTTCCCAGTAGTAGACTATTCGCAAGCACCCTGGGGGTGTCACTGCTCTGCGCGGACCTTGTTTACCGAGGCGGCGTCCTAGCTCGTATGGTGAAAATATGGTTGCATTATCTTCAAAATAGCCCTGTCTTTCCTGCCATCCTGCAACTTTGAGTTAGGGAGTTCTGAGCTCCAGTCTCTTTCCCAGGCATTTTATCCTGGCCTGGCACGCATACAGAGGACCCCACTTCTGGTTCTAAGTTAGCAGTTGGGGATAGGTGGGGTAGCACACTGTGCATTCCCCGTCATCCAGGGGGCTCTCCAACTATGCAGAGCTTGCACAATGCTGTGCTCTGGTTCTGGGCTCACCCAAGGAATCCTCACGTCCTGCACACAGCCACTTCCAGATACCCACCACCTGCCAACCCCCCATTGTAGAAATCTCCTGCATGCGGCCATCCAGTCAAGAGCCAGTATTAAGTCTGGTGCCCAAGTGATCCCCCCAAGCTCAGTGTGCAATTCTGGGTTCTCATCATGCTGCAACACAGGGGGGATTGTGATGCTCAGCCATCTCTCTCAACTCTGCACCGATAAGTGACATCGGGGACTTAACTGTGTCTCAGTACTGGGAGGCCCCGTTTCCGGGTACACCACACACAGCCAATTGAGGCAACGGTCGCCGTGGGCGTGACTCGACATTAATATTGAGAAAACAAAAACTATGATAATTAGCAAAACAGATGATAAACCCACATTGAAGATAAGCGTAAATGGGAAAATCCTAGAACAAGTCAAGAGCTACGTATATCTTGGTCATATAATAACAGAAAATGGCAGATGTGAAACAGAAATCATGAAGAGAATAGGAATGGCCAAAGCTACATTCAACAACATGAAACATATACTGACATCTAAACAGTTATCTCACAAATTAAGACTGAGAATCATAAAGTGTTATATATATTCTGCATTTCTGTATGGCGCTGAAACATGGACGATGAATAAGCATTTGGAAGAAAGAATTGGGGCTCTTGAAATGTGGATATATAGAAGAATGGGGCGTATCTCATGGAAAGAGATGAAAACAAATAAAGAGGTCCTTAAAAATCTAGGTATGAAAAGAGAACTAATGAGGGAGATCAAGGTTCGGCAGCTAAAATACTTTGGCCACATAAAAAGGCATAACACCGTGCAGAAGACCATAATAGAAGGGAGAGTTGAAGGCAAACGTGCAAGGGGAAGACAGCGCTATAAGTGGGAAGATAACATCAAGAGATGGACAGGACAGAGTCTATCAGAGTGCACCACCAAGACAAGAGACAGAAGACGTTGGAGATCCATTACAGCCAACCTTCGTTGTGGAGATGGCAACTGATGATGATGATGATGAGCTTACACACGACTGTTTATACAAAACTATCCACAAAATGAAAAGGCCTACAACAAAAAGCACGACTTTTTTTCCCCTTCAAATTTCTAAAAAAAAAAACAAAACAAAAAAACAACAATAGCTATCTTAAATCTTCCTAAAGATAGTATAAAACAACAAAATCATATATGTACACACACGTATTAATGAATACAAATACAATGTTTTTTTATGGTTTGAAAAGGAGCAGAATTCGCAATCGTATCTGTTCCTAATTTTTTATCATTTGTGACGAAACGGACTGAACATCTTGTGGATTTAACAACGTAAAAATTATCAAAGATACAGATTACAAGATTTAGAAGTCTTCAGACACAGGAAAGAAGGTATTTAGCAGAGTAGGTATGAATGATTATTATTTATGCAGTTTTAAATCAGTAGCCTAATGCTAGTGGGTAATCTTTAACTTTAGTGCCGTCGAGAATGTATAGGCCTAGGCTAATAGCCTATGTGTATTTAGTTAGGGTTATGGTTGACCCTAACTCTAAGTGGTACGAAAATAACATAGGCTACACATATTATAATATTCGACAGCACTAAAGGTAAAGATTACCATGCTAGTGTACATGTTTTTTTTTTGGCCGAGGACGGTGAACTGGACGCTGTCATATTGTGACTCCGTGTAGTATGTTTGCACGTAAAATAAATTTCGTGAGCATGATTTATTATGGAATTAGAAATTTGATAATATTTTGAAAGAAAGCAGTAGTCAGCTTGAGAATTTGTGTATGTCTGTAGAGATTTTTTCAGGAATGGTACTGGTGATGGCCATATGTGTTCTCTGTTCCTCATATGTTGGGCATCACTGAAGCAGATGTTCAGCAGTCATTTTACCTGTACCACAGTTACGCTCATCAGTAGTTCATATCTTTAGCTTGTTGAATAGATGGTATCCCAACCTGCTGTGGCCATGCGGAGTCTGAAGATTACCACTTGTTCTTTTCTGCTGAGCTCGTAATATGCATAATTTTTATTTGGTGGCCTGGATGCTCTGCATCCCACTTGTTCCTATATCTGCTTCTGATAAAACTCTTTGAAAGTTATGCTTTTTATCGGGCTGATTATTTTTCTATCTTCCTTTGCCAAGCTGTCAGCTTCATCATTGATGAGAATGTTGTAGTGAGATGGTATCACTTTTTATTCATGATGTCATTGTAGCGTGAGGTTTTTATTGGCTCTAGGATCAGTATAGTACTGACAATTACAGAAATAGAATTTTTGCAGAAAATGGTGAAGTCCCAGTGTCTGAGAGAACTATTGGTATCACAAATTAGTTACGGCTGTGAATGAGCTGATCTCGAAAAATTAGTAGAGTGGAGACAGTCATAAAATGCCACCCCCGCTGGAAACAGATTTTACTTAACAATGATAAACTTGACAAGTCGTTCAAATACAATTTCCTTATTATTTATTTAGTATATACACTATCTACTCTTGTGCTGAAGGGTGGATGTTGGAAGATGGAATGTAATAGATTTGTAAATTTACAAATGATTTATTTATATATATATATATATATATATATATATATATATATATATATATATTTATATATATTTATATATATATATATATATATATATAAATATATGTATGTATATGTACGTATATATATATATATATTACAAGTCTTCCAATTATAGGAACAAAAATTATATCAGTGGTGCTGTTACTCAATTATAGTAAATGTATCAGTTGTGCTGTTAATTAAGTATATAAAATTTATCAGCAATGCTGTTAATCTTGTCTCATACTACGCTAAATCACGTTTTCTTCCTTGACCGTTAAATGCTCACAATTGCCGACGGAAATGGTACTAATGTGTACTCATCTCTTAAAAGTTCTGTCCTTCTTAGTTTGGTTCACACAACACCTGCTGAGGATCGTTCCTTTAGCCCACCCAAGACTGAGGGGGACTAAGGAGATAGTTCCGGTACAATCACTGTGCTCCTGCGAAGTTCCAGGCAGCTGGATTGACTCGACATACGACTTCAGGTTGAATGACACGAATAAAACCCTCTAAGATTTATACAAGCTAGATTTTGACTCGACTAGTGAAGCAAGATGGCCTGGTCAATGCAGGTAAGCATAAATCATTCTTGACAGCTTTCTCTTCTCCAGTAGGTCGCTAGCTGGCCTTCGTGTTGGTGTGTTATTTTGAATAAAACTCGCCCGTATATATAGGTAGATGCAGGTAACTTTTACTGCTTAAGGAATGCTTTTGATTGGTTCTCGGCATGGCAAGCTGATTGGTTATATGCGGTTTTGTACAATCCGAGACCGAGTCCCGAAAACCAGGGCTTATGCCTAATTTTATTCTTTCTGTCACCATATTGGGAGAACAAGATGGCCGTGACCGAGAACGAGTCCCAAAAAACAGGGCTTATGCCTAATTTATTCTGGCTCAGAGATTGGTGAACATTGCTCGTTGATTGGCTGGGGCATATTTGTATCTCGACATAGTGTATTAACTAAGAAGTGGGTTTACACACACGTTTTACGACAGTCATCATCAAGTGTATAGTCCGTTCACCAATTGATGTTCAACTTTATAATTTTTTTTCTAAAAAACTACCTGATGTAATGAATTCATATTTTGCATCTTATATTATCCATGACGTTACAAATATGTTGTTGTTAAGTCAATATCAATTCTGCATTCCTCAAAAACGTAAATTCCTTTGATATTTTCCGAATCTTACAAGAAGCACGGCTTAAAAATTAAATTTTACAGTATACTACGTCATAAATATCAAAAGTAGAATCAGAGGCATATCCATATCTGCTCACCGCATAGGAAACAGCTATAAGTAGTGATACATTTAAATCTGAAACGGGGGGGGGGGGGGGTAAAAAAATATTATTCAAAACTATATTGTATACGACAGTAAATTTTACATGTATACCTGCACTATTTCTTCATGTTTTGAAGGAGCATAATTACATTGTTTAATTTTTTTGATATCTCAATTAAGTTACATTTATCTCAGTCCGTATCTGACGATTCAACTGTTAATTAAATTAACAATTCTGTTAAGAGCACATGGCTGTGATAAAAGAGAGAGCTGTATCCTATCGGCTGTCTTCTTCCTGGCCTGGTTCCATTCTAGTCCTCGGTCCTTCAAAGATTGTCTAATGTTGTCCTCCCAGCGGACTCTGGGTCGTCCTACATAGGTGGAGCGGTATACAGCCATCTTCGTTTTCTTACCAACCTCTTTCTTGCTGAGGAATCCTCGATTTATGGCCTGATAAAGTCTCCCAGCCGCTGCTTTTCGAGTGGCCAACTTTTCTTTGATGCCCCCCTTTCGGTTTATAATAGCTCCGAGATATTTAAAGTGGTCGACCTGCTCCAGGACCTGTTCTTCCAACTTAATCTGATGTTTTCTTTCTTCTCGTGATATCACCATGGATTTTGTTTTAGAGCTGCTTATGACCATCCCTCTCTTCTCCAGCTCTTCCTTCCAGACTTGCAGGTTGGATTGGAGATGTGTCTCTGATTTAGCAATCAGGACATCATCATCAGCAAATGCTAGCTCTGAAATACAGACCTGTCTCATCTTCCAGTACCCCACTGAATACTTTCTTGTTCTCTCCTTACATGCCTTGATGACATCGTCCATGAGGAGTATGAAAAGATAAGGTGACAGGATATCGCCTTGTCTTACACCAGTGGTGGTCCTGAACTCTTCTGACTTATAGTTTGCTGTCCTCACATAATTTCTGCAAGACTTGTAGAAGCTCTGTATAGCATGAATCAGAGGTGCTGGAATGTTCTTCCTTGCCAAACAGTCCCAAAGTTTGCTCCAGGGGACCCTGTCAAACGCCTTTTCCAGATCTATGAAACAGAGATGGATCTCACTCTTGTATTCAAGGGCCTTTTCACTCAGCTGGCTGAGTGTGAAGATTAGGTCTTGAGTACTTCGGTTTGCTCGGAATCCGCACTGGGCTTCATCCAATTGTGGCTCAGCTAGGCATCGGAGTCTCTGCTCTAGGATTCTAGAGTAGATTTTACCAGGGACACTGAGAAGGGATATGCCTCTGTGGTTTCCACATTGTCGATTGTCACCCTTTTTGAAAATCGGTGTTATGATGGCAATCTCCCAATCCTTTGGTATGGCCTTGTTGCACCATGCTGCCTGTAGGACCCTTAGGAGTAATAGGTCGCCTGATGCTCCCATGTACTTAACCATTTCTGGTGTTATACCATCATGCCCTGCTGCTTTGCCCATCTTGATTTTCTCCAGTTTCTTCCAGAATTGAAAATCTGTCTTTTTTTAGGGTATCATGTGTAAGAACTTTAACGTCGCTCATTTTAAATGTGGTGTTCTGTGCTGCAACCTGTCCTTTGATTTTAGCCCAAAGTAACTCTATTGGGTTAAGATGCGAATGATAAGGTGGTAGTCGAAGAGAGGTGTGACCATATGATTCAATTATTTTGTCAACGCAATACACCTTAGTCTTCTTAGTCTGTTTCACAAGCTGTAACAATTCAGGTTTCAAATAGGTATTGTCGACATTGACATTTTCATTTCATAGCCAAGTTCTTATTGCATCTTTTGTGCTTGAGGAAGTTGGTACTTTGTCTTCCTGAGCTACAACATTGTGATAGGATGCATTGTCCATTACAATACATGATAGTCTGTCAAGAATGGGGAGAAGAGTTGTTTCTATCCAAGAACGAAAAATATGTCCATTCATTTCAGTGTGGTAGTCCCTACCATCTGTTGAAATAGCCGGGAACATTAGTTCTGCGTCATGGACAATTCCATTTTCACTGCTGCCAGCATGCGCAATTATAATTCGTTGTCCTTTGCTACTGGGAATTGTCCTTTTATGAACTCTGTCAGAAGATTGCCATTCTTTCTCATTTGTATGGTGCGAATTAACCAATTTTTCGTCTTAAATATACTATGTCATATCTGTCCATCCTTCGTGCTCGAATCTGTCTAAGGAATTTGCTTCGGGCAGCAATTAAGTGTGGTTTTTCACATAATACATTCCTGCCTCCAGTAGATTTGCGAAACGTAAAACTGACGGACCTTACAACTTTCCAAAGAGTTGTTTTTTAGATATCAATATCACAATCCTTTAGCAGCTTCACTTTCAGTTTGCGAAGAGTGATAAGTTCATTTAACGAAAACATTTTGAAAATCTCACGTCGAATAACTTCTTCATCGAAGTTGTCAATTGTTTCCTTCCTTGCCTGACATTTTTAGACTCAACATCATGTTGTATCCATCGACAAAAAGAAACTCTGTTAATACCAAGCGCAACCTGTGTTCTTCTATCAGGTCTATTGATGTCGTGATATAAACTCCCCGTTTTAGCCTCCCTGCAGAAGTGACTGTACAGCATTACAGTAACCTTCTTCATAGTTATAAATTTGCACTTCAAACTCATAATGAATGTAATATTATTCTATATGTTCAGAAAAAAAAGTATGTTTTAATATAATACAATGCAGCTATAACTTTACAATAATTTCACAATACGCCACTGACTTTATAATTATGTCGCACTATTTCAGCTTTCAACTGCAGACAACTGCGATGCACGAAATGTCATGATTTTGTCTTAAAATATATTTTTTTCTATTAAAAAACCATTTATTGCCCGTGCAACACAAATGTACAGCTGACATGCTACATTTTAATACCCGTAGGGGAGTGTGATTTTAATATAACCTGAAGAAGAGATATCTCAAACTAGATACATTTTCTGGAGGCAAAATATGTTTTCATAACGTCATGAACAATATAATACGACATGCAAAATATAAATTCATTACATCAGGTAGTTTTTTTTAAAAACAAATTTCAAAGTTGAACATCAATTGGTGAACGGACTATAGTACATTACACTGTTTCGTTAGGCCTGTGGCCCAGTGCATCTGATTTCAACAGACATTTCTGCCATGTTGCCTTTCTTAACCTTTGACTGTCCCCAGCTTACCTGCATGGCAGCAGTGTTGTGTCTCGAATAAGTGTTCAAGTGCCCTCTGGAAGATTGTGGCTTAATGATTTCTAGTAGGAGACTTGAGAAATTACCAAGATAGACTAATGGATTTTGAATGCTCCAGGAATCGAATGTGCTCTTTTTCAAAGGTGCCCAATATATGAGGAACAAAGAAAGCACGTATGGCCATCACCATTCCTCGAAAAACTCTACAGAAATATCAACGGCCTCAAGCTGACCACTGCTTTCTTTGAACATATTCAAGTTGACGTCTGAGGGTGAACGAAGGAAAATAAGAGCGCAGAGACAGAATTCATCTCCCCACTGCTCACATTCCTTCACTATACCTATCTCTGTCTAATGTTCTTATATTATATATTATGATAGTATTGTATTATTATAATGATAATATTTATTATTATTATTTATTTAACTGATGATATACAAGCCCCCACTTCCTATTTTTGAGGAAGAAAGGGCAGAAAATGAAGTTCTGGACAATAAATGACATATAATTGAAGGGCATATGCCTGTAAGTTGACCTGTAGACTTAGGACTTAAAAAGCTTCCAAAATGAATGACCTGATTATAAGTCTAGGTTAAAAAAAATGTGAATTAATGAAAAGTTAGAAGATAATTACAGTGTTGCACAAAAACATCAATGCTAAATTCTAATCATAAAAAAAGGCATCAACGAAGCAAATTTAACAGTACAAATACTTTAATCATATGTAATTTAGGTAATATATTAGGGAGCCGCGCTGGTGTAATGGCTTCGGCGTTGTACTGGCGACCAGGTGTTCATGGTTCAAACCCGGGCGTCGGCGTTTGAAGAAATGTTTACGGCCGGAAATTTGACTGAATAGCCTGAACGGCTCCTGTGATAAACCCTCTGTGGATGGGAAGGAGCGAAGCTCCTGACCGGGTTGGAAGGAAAGTCCTCAGGTTCCCCAGCCTCGCAATGACATGTCATTGGGCCGAAGGGCTGAAAGCCCAAGTGCCGCTGGATAAGAAAAAAAAAAAAAAAAAAAAAAAAAAAAAAAAGGTAATATATTAACTATAATATATTGTTAAGTCAAGCAAATTAGCAAATGTATTTTTATTTTATGCCAGTCTCGAACAAGTTTTCACCCATTCCGAATTCCCGCATTGCTTTGTAATGGTCATGGCTTTCTGCAAACTCTACCTATTTCAGCTTAAAGCTAGCCTCGTAAGAAGTACTTTCTTTTCAAACTCACTGTAATAGCACCTTTGGGACAAAATTTATTCTTTTTACTAAATGATGGTGTGTTTACAACAAATGATTTAAACAACCTTACGTGCCGGTGTACGCATGACGTGAAGTATAAAAGCATGATGGACATTTTTTATTTATTTCCTTTGTATCTGTATCCAGGTTATGTTTTTATTTTAATAATTACTACAATTAACAGACTAATAAAATTAATTCAGACGTATGACTTAAGATATTTTGTTAAAACATTTAATGAAGCAGCAAGTTTACATCTGAAGGATACCAATAAGCGGCCGGAAAGAAGGGGTTTTGAACACTGACTGGTTTCATGAAATTTTTTTTTTGGACTCAACTATAAGTCGAGGTTTTTGTTTTTTAAGGTCCAAAATAAGAATAAATGGACATATATTCAAGCATATGCCATATGTATAATTTAATTTTATGCCTTTCAACCACCCTGTACCTATTCTTTCTCAGACTAGACCAAATATAATGATGTGTGTGTGTGGTACTGCAATTTAAAAACAAAATCCATTGCTATATGCACGAACCAGAACATATCTTCTGAGGTATTAGAATACTGCCTCAGATGAGAAACATTCTTTAATTGTGCTGTTGGCAAAATTGATAAGTTTTATTTTTGACATGGCAACAAAGTAACAGTAAATAAATAAAACTAAAATCCTTAGTCCAACTTTTATTTCAGGTTGCCAGTGGTTAACCGGTGACCAGAAATTTTGTGCCCCTTCACCATCATATATTTTTGTTTTACTTCCTACAAACATGGTCTCATCTGTTGCTACGTGATCAACTACTGTGGTGGACCATTTTCTTAAATTCTGCCCATGATGTTGCATTAGCTGTGGCTTCCTAAATTGTTATACTTTTCCAGGTTCTCTTTAGCCTGTCGTAAAATATAGGTACAAGGCAGCTGAAAGGTTTAAATTTAAATTATACATACCGTATATGCTCGAGTATAAGTCGATTTACTCTATGGTCCGTATTAGGAGTAAATCGACTTATACTCGAGCATATACGGTATGTATAATTTAAATTTAAACCTTTCAGCTGTCCTGTACCTATATTTGGGACTGAAGACGCATCAAAAGTGAGGAATGCAGTAAGCGACTCATAGCTTGACTGCTTGTGTCAGTGTCAGCGAACCAGAGCTGACCAAGACCCTACTCCACCTCCAAGTGGTGGTCCTGGAAACAGGCTGCATCACTGCAGTCTGGCTGAGAGAGTAGGGATCGAAGAGGGAAGGCTAACCTGGTCCCAAAAATGCCATGCCAAAAATGGATGTGTCGAGCCGAAAGGCGCAGATATCGCAGCTTTGCTGTAAACTGCGACACAACGTAACAAACGTCTTTTTTAGGTCGAACGCAGAAGAAGTACCTATATTTTACTCAAACTAGACTGAATATAATGAAGTATGTGTGGCACTGCAATTTAAAAACAAAGTTCTCTTTGGCCTGTTTATTGTTTCTTAAGAGTATATATACATCCACCCCCTGTCTCCCCCTCTCTGTCACATCATCATCATTTTCCTTTGTGCTCATTACAGAGCATGAGGCCACCACTGTAGCTGTTCCTCCTACAGGAAGCCTGCAGCAAGCGGTCACGTGCTTTTGCAATGGTGGTTTCTGTGGCAGTTTGTTTTTCATGATGAGTTTGCCAGCCCCATGCAGAACCTCAAATTAGTCACCTTGTATGACATGCTTGAGGGTGCAGTAGTCCTTTCTTTGTCTTTTGTACAATGGAAGCAGTTGTGTGATTGTGACATTTGACCATTTGCAGGTAGATAAGTTGGGATACTGGAAAATGAGACAGGTTTGTATTTCAAAGCTGGCATTTGCTGATGATGATGAGATTATGAGAGGGAAGAAGGCATCAGATTACGTAGGGAGAACAGGTCCTGGAGCAGGTCAGACATTTTAAATACCTTGCAGCTGTCATACACTGGAAGGGAGGAATCAAAGAAAAGTTGGCTACCCGAACAGCAGCATCTGGCAGACTTTTTAAGGTTATAAATAGAGGATTCTTCACCGAAAAGAGAAGTTGGCAAGAAGACGAAGATGGCTGTATACCGCTCCACCTTTGTTCCAGTCTTGATCTATGGATGTGAGACATAAGCAATGACTACAACCCACAAAAGCCAGCTTCAAACATCAGAAATGAGGTATCTGGAGAAGGTGGTTGAAGTAACAAGAACAGACATGGTCCCCAACCAGACGATATGGCAAGGCCTCAAAATCCAACCCCTGCAGACCCAAGTAGAACAGTCCCAGCTACAATGGTTTGGCCATATCTGCAGAATGGGATAAGATTGGCTACCACATCAAATATGGGAAACTAAGAGTCAGGGATCCAGACCTCCAGGACAATCCAGAGTCTGCTGGGAGGACACCATTATACAACCTCTGAAGGACCAAGGACTAGATTGAAACTAGGTGGGGAAACAGCTGATAGGATAGTATGTCCCTCTTTCTGGCAAACCTGTACACACCAGTGTAGAAAAGGAACGACTGAGTAATAAGTAAGAATTTGAAGCAGTTTTGTAATTTTGACTATTTGCAGGCAGATAAGGAGTTATGGCTGCACCAGGGGCATACACATCTTCATCAACCCCATTGTCACAGTCTCAGCAGCATCCATATGCTATCCAGAGAGAGGTGTCAGTGCCCTCAGCCTATTCCATAATGCAGCAGAGCCCTGCACCTGCTCAGATGATGTCCCCTACAAAAGATCTGAACATTGTCAGTATGTGCAGGGCAGGGCAAGAAATTGTTCATGATATAGTCAGCAAAGCTCAAGATATGTTTACTTGTCTGAGTAGTAAAAGTATGCAGGTACAGTCAACAGTTATTGTCTTATTCATATATTAGTGTACAATGTAGAAAGTTGATTTGGTCCCCATGATATGAGAAGCAGTAGTGGATTTTAGCTTAAAAAAAAATATATATATAAATATGTGTGTGTATACAAGTTACAAGTAAACAATTAACTATTATTGACCATACTTGCAAAATTCCATTTCACAAACCTCTGACATAGCTAGTGCTCTCGCATTTAAGCAAAAAAACACAAACATTGCAGGAATAATCAATTAAAAATTGTTTTATCAATTAATTGATTTTTAAAATGTTAACCAATTAATCAATTAATTAATTGTTAAAGATCCCAGTCCTAAGATATGTATATATATGTATATATATTATCCAGGGTAGAAGAGGAACGTCTGAGTAGTAAGTATATATATATAAGAATTTTGGATGTCCATTTTATGGTATGTAGGATCTCCTAAATCCAAATATCAAAATTAGTTTTAAGAATGCATTCTGAACATGTGTTTTCTTTGTAAAATTGATCTCTTCTTATAAGATGAACATTGCATTTTGAAACTTTTGTCAGATCAGATTTCTGATATTGTATCAAAGTTTAGATTTGTTGTATGTAAATAAATGTATGGTGAATATTGGAATCTAGAAATGTCCTTTTGTTGGCACGTGTTTGATGTTTTACTTCTTTGTCCAGGTGACTGTAATGTTCGCTATATATTTCCTTTAACCTGGGAGACTTAGCTTCTGTTTTCTTTCTTTTCATTTCCTTTCTCTTAGCTATGGGGATTAACGTTTCTGGTGTTATCCAATCTTGTCTCTTTCTTTCCTGGAATCCCAAGCATGATTTGCTGCTTTCCTTTAATGTTGAGATGGTGTTGAATTTCTGGTCGACATCATCAGTCGCTATTCTTTCCTGGCTCTTGGCAATCTGAGATCGTCTCTTTACATCAACCACGAAAGCTTTTCTGGTGAGGGGGTCTTTAAGTTTCGTGATGTTATATCTTTTCTGTTTGACTGCAACTGGTCCAGCAGCTCTGAGTTTCACCTTCAGTCTTGCTACTACTAGGTGATGATCACTTCACACATCTGCGCCTCTTCTTACTTTCACGTCTTGTAGTGCATGTCTCCATCTGCCATTGATCATTATGTGATCTATCTGGTTTCTGTCCCGTCCATTTGGTGATTCCCATGTTAACTTGTGCACTTCTTTGTGTGGAAACAGTGTTCCTCCAATGACCAGGTTGTTAATATTGCAGAAGCTTTTTAATTTGTCCCCATTCTCATTTACTGTTCCACTGCCACATTTCCCCATTACTCTTTCGTTATAAGTATTGTGTGTTCCAACCTTCGCATTGAGGTCTCCCATTACTATAATAAGATCGTACCTAGGTGCAGTTTCCATTTCCTTTTGTAGCTGTTGATAGAACTCATCCTTGACCTCTTCATCGCTGTCGTTTGTTGGTGCATAGCATTGTACAATTGTGGTGTTGGTGAATCTCCCTTTCAGTCTTGTTCTTAACAGTCTGTTGTTGATGGGTTTCCATTCCAGTAAAGACCTTTCCATTCCTTTCTTCAGGATAATGGCTACACCTTCGTTGTGCTGACCATCCTCTCTACCAGAGTAAAGTGCTGTTTCCCCGTAGCTGTTTTTTATTCTTTCCATCCCGGTCCATCTGCTCTCACTTATTCCCAGGATATGTAATTTGTAGTTCCTCATCTCTGCTGTGATCTGCCTCAGCTTTCCTACCTCATTCACAGTTCTGACGTTCCAAAAACCAATTCTAGTTTCGTGTTTAGCAGTCAGGGCATCCATTTTCATGCCAATGGCTTCCTTTTGGCTTTCACTACTGACAGTCATACGAGCCTGAGACTCCGGATGTCCGTCCCGCATCAAAGTTTTTCCATTCGTTGCTGTTTCCGTAACGTGTGATTTTTTCCATAGACAGGGGTGTCGGCCCTGCGTTAAAACCCCCAACCTGGAGGACCAGGGTACCAGCTGTTGTCTGACCCTACCCATGCAGACCAGTCCAGCTTGGTTGAACCTACCAGGAGTAAAACTCCCCAGCACTGAGAAATGAACAAAGCACAGTTTATAAAATAACTATAACTATCAGTGGAAAATGAGATGCAAACAATATAACGTTAGTAAGAGACAAGAAAGGAAATCTCATCACAGCACAAGGGCAGGAAACAAGATGGGCAGAGCATTTCAGAGAAACTCTGAAAAAGGAACCACCAGAGACACAGTTGAATGTTCCTGAGGCTGAAAATGATCTAGACTTTAATACAGACATTCCACGAAAGGAAGAAATCATCACGGCAATCAAAGGGTTAAAGAATGGAAAAGCTCCTGACCACGTTAACTTAAATGCTGAGTTATTCAAGGCAGACCCTGAACTAGCAGCAGAACTACTAGAACCACTATTTGCACAAGTCTGGAAAACAGGGACAACACCAACGGAGTGGAACAAATGAATAATTGTCAAATTGCCCACGAAGGGAGACCTTGCAGACTGCAATAATTGGAGAGGAATCACTCTTCTCTCAGTTCCCAGCAAAATATTAGGCAGGATAATTATACAGAGAATTTCAAAAGCAGTTGACCATAAACTGAGGGAAGAAGAAGCAGGTTTTAGAAAGAACAGAAGATGTGCAGATCATATATTCACCCTCAGGAACATCATAGAGCAATGCTCAGAATGGCAGAGACAGCTATACATTAACTTTGTTGATTTTGAAAAGGCTTTTGACAGCATACACAGGGACAGCCTATGGAAAATACTGAGGGCTTATGGAATTCCCAGCTGCATTGTTTCCATTATAAAAAGCCTCTATTCTAACTTTACATGCAGTGTTGGATTGAGTAATCTAACTTTCGAAGTGAAAACAGGAGTATGACAGGGATGCCCCTTATCAACAACATTATTTTTGACAGCCATAGATTGGGTGATGCGCCAGACAACAGAGGGCAGTCCAAGAGAAATTAGATGGACAATGTTTTCTACACTGGAAGACCTGGAATATGCAGATGACATTGCACTACTCGCACATTCACGTTAACACATCCAAGAAAAAACCGATAGACTGAATAAGTATAGCCAGCAGGTTGGTCTGAACATCAATCTGAAGAAGACAGAGGTCATGACACTCATTGTGGGCAATCCTGAGCCAATAACAATAAGGAACCAGAAGTTACAACAGACAGACACATTTACTTACCTAAGATGCATAGTAACACCAGACGGCGGAACAAGCAAGGACATTAACAACAGAACGAATAAGGCGAGAACAGCCTTTGCTAGTCTCAACAACATTTGGAAGTCTTCCCAGTACAGCACAAAGACCAAATAAAGACTGTATGAGAGCTGTGTACTTTCTGTGCTTCTCTATGGTGCTGAATGCTGGAGAGTAACAGAGAAGGAAATGTCGAAACTGTCCTCCTTCCACACAATCTGCCTAAGGAAAATTTTCCAAATCTTTTGGCCGAATACCATCAGGAACCAAGAACTGCTTATTCGGAGTAACCAGGAGGACATGCACACGATCATAGCTGGCAGACGCTGGAGTTGGGTTGGCCACGTCCTCAAAAGGGACCCTGATACCATTACAAGAACAGCTTTGCTATGGACCCCCAAAGGAAAGCGAAAGAGAGGCTGACCAAAAACAACCTGGCAGAGAACTGTGGAAGCTGAGATGCAAAGAATGAACCAGAGTTGGGGCACTGTACGAAGGATGGTTGCCGACCGAACAAAGTGGAATCAATTTGTTGCTGCCCTACAAGACGCCACCAGGTGTGATGGCCACTGACTGCTTTGACGGTCGGCATCTATGGATCAAAGAAGAAGAAGAAGAATATTGGAATAACATAAAAGGTAAACATGTTGGTGGTAGATAGAACACACATCGAGCAAATGAGCTAATAGCATCAAAAGGCAATCCTGATTCTGGAATCCCTAGAGTAAAAGAAGTAGAGGGAGGCCCAAGAATGCGATGAGAAGAAAACTGGCTTTAAGAAAAATTTATAATACATGGAAAGAACTTAAGAGATTGTGCAGAATGAGGGGACTCTGCATGGACTAATGAAATCTGTTCTTCACAGGATCCTGGAAGATAAAGGACAAACATTTACATTGATTCAGTAATCTCCTGTAGTAAATAACACCATGAAAGCACATTGGCAAGACAAAGAGGATAAATAAACAACTGAATTGTATACATAACAAACAAGAAGGGAATGAATACAGTGAAGATAGGTAGTAGGCTGCTGAAAGTTATACATGTAAGATTCCAGTAAAGAATTTGAAATCCTGTCAGGAGCAAAGAGAAATGGGAAAAGTTGTGTCTAAAGTGCTGAAGATGAAGAAAATTGGTAAACCTGGATATTATAACTATTAAGAATTCTAGCAGTTAACATTTGTTTTCATGTTTCAATGGCTTTGTAGGTCATTATAAAATGTCTTTTCAGCTTCCAAACAATGTGACCTTTCATGGGCAGATGTATGCAGAGCGTAAGGCCAAACTTGATGAGCAAGTACGCCAGATAACCATGAATTTCCGCAAGCTCCGTATTTTTTACAGCAGGATAAATGAAGCTTGTGAGCTGATGGAAATGCCTTCAGAACAGGTATATCTCTTAGTATTTTCTATTGAGCAAGAAATTTGATAATTAGGTAGGGATGCAAAAAGTTCTGCATAGATGCTAATTTACTGATAATGTGTCCGGACGAAAGTTAACAACAAAAGTTGTTAACATCCTAGCAGATTTACATGCATTATCATAACATTGGTGACTGCCATTTCTGACTGATGACCAATGTTATACTGCACATTACTATGTGTACAGCTGTCACATCAGAATGATATTTATACTGTGCAGTTCTTAACTGCATTTAGATCCAAGTGGTTGGGAATATGTTGTAACAGATCAGTTGCATAGCCTGAACAATGGCTGAAAAGAATATTGTAATAATTTTTTTATGTTGACTGAGTAGAGATATTTCTGTGTAGAATTAGCTATTGGTGACCATAAAAACTTAATGACTAACCACACATTAGATAGTTGTTAACCCCTTGATTGCTTGATGGCAACAAACATTGCTTCAGTGTTGGTAACTGTGGGTACAGACTGATGAGTATAACACATAGCATCTAGCTGATGATTCAACATTGTCATAAAGATTAGTGACTCTGTTGTTCTTCCAAACCTCTACACCTCACGGTAGAAGAGGAACGACTAAGTAAGTAAGACTCTGTTGTACTGGGGAATACAGTACATATGCAGACTAGTAAATCAACATTGACTGAGTGAATGTGTCTAAGAAGATCTAAGGCTGAGACTTCCCAATTGACATTAACTCTTATAACAACTCTATAACAATAAAAATGACATTTAGCACTTTTCGTGTCTGACTCAAGTTTTCTACTGCATGTGTTTTTAGTCTCCATCTATTTCTTTTGTCCAGGGGATTCCAGAACAGCCTTGTCATGCCACCAGCTGTTTTTCTCAATCACTTGACAGGCTATACTTTACATTAGTTGAAGAGATTTATGGCTAACAACACTTCATATTACTGTACAGCAGTCTGCATTTCACATTTTTGAGGAGCTTTATGATGAACTACACTTACAAATTGTTCTGACTGAACACCATCACCAACCAAGAACTGCTAACTCATAGCCATCAAAAAGACATGTGCACCATCATAGATGGTAGAACTGTCTTGCTATGGACTCCAGAAGGAAAGCAGACACAGAGATGCAAAGCATGAAGGATGGCTGTTGACCAAGCAGAGTGGAGACAGTTTGTTACTGCCCTACAAGACGCCACCAGGTGTGATGGTCACTGTTGTGGTCAGCGGCCAAGGACCAAAGAAGAAGACACAAATAATGTAGTTGCACATCAGAAGGATCCTACCAGGATTTATATAGACTTTAATGACATAGAACTTCATAGCATATATTTGTCAAAGATCTGTGATTATGTTGTTTTTTGTTCCTTTTTTCAGTGCTGAACCTTCAGTATTGTTTACTGGTAATGATCAGTATTGTTTACTGGTAATGATCAGTATTGTTTACTGGTAATGATCAGTATTGTTTACTGGTAATGATCAGTATTGTTTACTGGTAATGATCAGTATTGTTTACTGGTAATGATCAGTTTTGTTTACTGGTAATGATCAGTTTTGTTTACTGGTATTGATCAGTATTTACTGGTAATGATCAGTATTGTTTACTGGTAGTGATCAGTATTGTTTACTGGTAATGACAGTATTTTTTACTGGTAATGACAATATTGTTTACTGGTAATGACAATATTGTTTACTGGTAATGACCAGTATTCATTGTAATAACCTTTTGGCTCCCGGGGGAGCATGGACCTTCAACAAATACACTCCTATATCATACATGCCAAGTAGTATGGGTTACCCATAATAAGTACAGATTTTTCTCATTTTTAGATCTGTACGGCCATAATACTTTCCATACAGGTTTTCATACATGCCACACTTAAAGGTTTACCCATAATCTGTACGGGGTGTTTGCGTTTTCAGATGTGTACGGGCCGTACACGGGTCTGTACGGGTTTTTTCGCCTAATTATTAAATATACATATAAATCTTGTGCCACTACACAATTTGCGTCATGAGATTCGGCGAGATTTTAAGCCAAGTGGATAAAAAAAAAAATAACCAATGAAAATCAAGCTGCCTATTTTTCAATTGCCGCGGGATGTGCGTGGCGTGTTCATTCACAATTTTTCGCTAAAGCTAGCGCGAGGTTACTGATTATTTGAACGATTACGCAGCACTGAAATCTTTTTTGAGTCGAGCCTATTGTTTAGGATTAATTTCCAGTTTAGTATTGGTAAGTAATTCATTTTTAAAAAAATATTACAATAACATTGTTTAGATGAAGTTAGATTTAACTGTCAGATAACTTAGGCCTATGCTTTCTTTTCCCCTAAGGTTTAGCATAATTGATTATTTACGGCTGGTAAAAAAAAAAAAGGCTGATACCACTACATATTATTTGAGCATTCCTAAATCTAAATGGCGAAAATACGTCATTCCGATATTACCAAATTATGAAACTGAAAAGAAAAAAAAACCACAATAGCGTGGAAAATTTACATCTTAACTCGATCAGAGAAAAGTTTATTTGGAGTTAGCCTACTTCTCTTCTTAGTTTTAATTTCGTTTCTTTAAAAAACAATGTTATTTTGCCTTTGGTGGTCATCATTACGGTCATTCAATGATTTATAATTATTAAATAATTAATTAGCCTACTATCAATGTTTGATTGACACTAAAATTTGTATGGGAAGGTCTATTTAAAACTACCAGTTGGGCTTTAACGGCTATTCCAATTTTTGAAGTTCGGTAGAAAATATACAGGCTAATATTACGCCAGCGCTAGTTTTATATTTTCATTACCAGCTTTAGCAAAAAATTTATTAGATTTTAAATTTAAGATTCCTAACCCATAATGCTTATTACTGGTCTCTTTAGGCCTGTACTTTTATAAGGCACTATAGAAAACACAGCAACTGTTCTTCATTTCAACCATAAATTGTATTAATTTTTTTCCAAGATTCTATTTCATTATATAATATTAAAATTACAAATAATTATATTTTTCAAATTGATTATTAATATTTGTATTTACTTTTTCACATTAATATTTTTTTTTTCTGTCTAGCAGGAAATATTGCATCCATCTAACAGCATGGCTGAGCCTAACTTTAAAAAAAGGAGGTTAGAAGATCAACGTCGTGGGAAGTTTCAATCTGACTGGACAACTACATTCCCTGGGATTATTGAGACATCCAAATTAGGCTCTTCACATGCATACTGTAGAATATGCAATAGAGATATTAAAGTGATGGCATCTGGCTTACACGATGTGAGGGAGCATTTCAAAACAAAACTGCATGAAAGGAACTATCAGCTGAAGAACGGAAGTTCTATCAAGGCCTTCTTTACTCAGCCTCAACAAGAAGATGATAAAATAACGAGGGCTGAAGTTTTATTTGCAAATTTTATTGCTCAACACAACATAGCTGCTTCTATAGCTGACCATTTTTCAGACTTATCAGCTGAGATGTTTCCGGACAGTGCTATTTCCAAACGTTTCAAATGCAAGCGAACCAAAACAACAGCCATTATTAAAAACTGCTTGGCTCCATCTGCAACGGAGCCAGTCATCAAATTATGCAGGAAGACACCTTTCTCCTTGATGATCGATGAGTCAAATGATAGAAAAACTGACAAGCGTTTAGCTATAATGGTGAGGGTATTTGAAGATGGCATAGGACCTAGAACCAGGTTGCTGGGCATGCCGGTCGGTACTGGTGGAACCAGTGAAGCTATTTTCAGTGATATTGATGCTGTGTTCAGCGACTTACAAATCCCATGGATTAACTGTATAGGTTTTGCAAGTGACAACTGCAATGTAATGGTTGGCAAATCAAACTCTGTACTAACGCGAATCAAGAGCAAGAACCCTGATGTGTTTAGTATAGGGTGTATTTGCCACCTTGCAAATCTTTGTGCCAAGGAGGGTATAAAGCAGCTGACTATTCCTGTTGATGACCTTTTGATAGATATCTTCTATCATTTTGAGCATAGCTCAAAACGGAAAAAATCATACAGAGAGTTTCAACTGTTTACAGGAGTGGATGCACTAGACATACTAAAGCACTGCCAGACTCGCTGGCTTTCTTTGCAGAAAGTAGTGGACAGAATTTTAAATCAATATTCTGCTCTATCTTCATACTTCGAGAGCCACGACGATATGGAAAAACCATGCCGTGTCAAAAACATTCATCAGTTACTAAAATCACCACTGACCCAGATGACTCTACGTTTTCTCCAATTTGTGCTACCTCTGTTGACTGAATTTAACAAATTGTTTCAGACAGATGAGTCCCAAATAGGTGGTATGATGGATGAAATGGATCGTCTGCTACGAAAATTTATTGTCAAATTTGTAGAGATGAAATATGTAAAAGAGGTGAAAGATATAAGATTGTTAAAGTATGCTGAACGTGATCTACAGCATGATGACCATACACTTGCTGTTGGTCTGTCCAACAGGACATTACTGGAAGAGTTAGATATAAGTTCTCAAGTGAGAAATTCATTTTTCAGAGATGTGAGGAACTTTTATGTTGCTGTTGTGAAAAAGATATTGGATAAATTTCCATTTGAGAATGAAGTCCTTAAGGATATCAAAATTCTTGATCCAGCCTTTAAAGACACAGTTCAATATACAGCAATCTGTAAGCTGGCCAACACTTTTGCACCACATTTAGACCAAGAGGTGTTAAAGGATGAATTTGAAGATTATTGTTTGCTGCCTGATGAATGTATTTCAAGATTTGACGCTGGACAAAAAAGAAGCTTTTCTAGGTACTGGCTTGACATAATCAACCTGAAAACTAGCACTGGTCGTACACGATTTCCCAGTCTGGCAGTCATAGTGAAACGCTTATTGACATTGCCTCACAGCAATGCTGACTGTGAGAGGTCTTTCTCTATGATGAAAAAGATTCACACGGACTGCAGAAATAGACTAAATGATGATACAGTCACAGCATTTCTACAATGCAAAATAAATTCTAACTCTTGTTGTTTAGGTTTTAAAGCAAGTGAAGACATGCTTAAAAAGGCAAAGGCCGCATGTCACTATGATGGTGCAGAACCATCTAATTGAATATACTTTTACATGAATAAACTCTTTTGTTACGTTTTTCAGTCTTTGTACAGGTTTTGCGGGTCTTTGTACAGGTTTTGCGGGTCTTTGTACAGGTTTTTTAAATTTTTTGTACAGGTTTTTCATCTCTGAGGTGTGGCATGTATGGGTTTTTTCCTAATTACACTGGACGACAGCCAAAATGTATCCGAGACAAAAGTAGCTATTTTTAACTAATTTGGACATGCTGATCACGAATGTGAACTTAAAAATTGCGAATTAGCTCTAGTTTTCAAGATCCGGGGGGGGGGGTACAGTAGTCTGGTGGCTTCACCTTCCCGACACAAATGACCCAGTCCTTCTCTTTTCTATAGCCCTGGTGCGTGATTCCCCACGAGACAGATAGCCTTGAGCGCCAATTGGATGACGCAATCTGTAGCAGTCATTGCAACCACATTTCCTCCTTGTTTTCATTTGTGTTGTGGATTCTGTGAGTGCAGTCGTTCAAGATGCCTCGTGAATGTGAACAGTGCAGATTATTTTTGCTATATTTGCGGACAAATAACTTTGCTATCACAAAGGCGACCCATTACACCAATGATAAAGAAAGCTTACAGCCTTTATTTTGGTTGTGAGATCGGTGACCAGGGCCAGTATTGGGCCCCACACATATGTTGTCAATCCTGTGCAACAAATCTGCGCTGCTGGTTGAACCGAAAAGGACGATCGATGCGTTTTGCAGTTCCAATGGTGTGGAGGGAACCGACAAACCATCTTAATGATTGTTACTTTTGCCTGACTCCTCCAATTGGACATGGTATTTCTAAGAAGAAAAAGCGGCCTGTGACCTATCCGAATATTCCCTTTATATTTTGATTTTTCACGATTTTTGTGTGTTTTGTTTCGTTTTTGTTGAATTCATAGCTTTTCTTACTTTACTTACTTAGTCGTTTCTCTTCTACTGTGAGGTGTAGAGGTTTTGGTAGAGAGAGCGCCATACTATCCTATTGACTGTCTTCCTTCTGGCCTGGTTCCATTCTAGTCCTCGGTCCTTCAGGGATTGTCTAATGTTGTCCTCCCAGCGGACTCTGGGTTGTCCTGGAGATCTTGATCCCTGGCTCTTAGCTTCACATACCTGCCGTGGCAGCCAATCTTCTTCCATTATCAAATTTTTTTCGGGCAGTGGAATCTTTGCTTTGGCAGCTGAGAAGAGACTGGTATTTGATCACGGACCTGATTTAGGCTCCGGCGATGATGAAAGTGAATCTAGGGAAAGCCTAATAATATTGATGACAGATCAGACGTAGGAGGTAGTCAGTACAGCATACTTTTGTTAAAATTTGTGACTTTATAGGAAACCCGCAACCTAAACACACACAAGATCTAGTTTATCTGGTCACGGACTAGACAGCCAAAGTCATAGTGGAGATTATTAAATGGCCTAAACACTTGGCCAACAGAGTGAACACTTTTTATGATCAGACCATCTGCTGCAACGCTCCATATTGAGTTTCCTATTATATCCAACATGAAGAATTGTACCAAATGTACAAACAAGGAAAATGCAGTAAACTATAATTTATGCTTTTCACCTGTGTGAATAAAATGCTCTTGTGATTTCTCAAAGAACAAAATGGCAAATGCTTGGATTTACATGATTCTTTTTAAAATATTTTTGTAGGCTACAGGTTTATCGCATTTTTGCACGTTTCCGGATTTTTATACAGGTTTTTAATGTCTAGGGTGTGGCATGTATGCTATATACAGGTTTTTCATGTCTAGGGTGTGGCATGTATGCTATATACAAGCCTTCCTATCCTGGCCTTACCTTCCATTGAAGATCTTTCCATGTCCTTTTTGTCCCTTTCATGTCTTACCTCCAGTTCCCTTCCCCATATATTTTGTTGTTTCCCTCTATTTCTCTTATGCTGTGGGTTCCAGAACAGAGACTGTCTTGTAATGCTATCAGCTGGTTTTGTCAATGTGTAATGACTTTAGCAGTGATCAGTATTGCATCTCATAACTGTATAGCTGAATAACCAGGTCTTTCTTTTTGTGACAAGGTCCTTCTATTATATTTATCTATTTATCAATATATATGTGCCTTTTGTTATTCTATCTCCTTTCTTTCAATCGTCCATCAAGTCCGATTACTAGCTTCCCGCTAGACTTGTTAATTCTTGTGGAAATGTATCAAGTTAGTTCTTCTCTCGATAGATGTTGTTAAGGTGCTATAGTGGTGTACTTCTAACTGTGTTGTAATTTTTCATTCGATTCATTCGACCAATCTGCATAACTCGGCTGAGTCATATAACAAGGTTTATTTACAAAGTACATAAATAAACAAATGCAGCTGGAAATCAAATCAATATTCTTTCTTGTGAAGGTAATTTACTATAAGTGTCCGTATTTACTTTTCTTCCTTCGTAATTGTGTGAGCACCCAAGAATCTCGTGCAACTCACGATCTAGGTCACTTTGACCTTTGTTTCCCTTTGTTTCTTCAAACTTTTCAGTACAAGTAGTTGCGTTTTTTATCCTCAATATTTAAAGTTACTATTTTCTTCAGATGATGAGCCCTCATATACATCTGTGACTGTTTTCTTGGTTTCCTTCCTAGTACAAATCAATATTATCTGGGGACAAAATTCAAATCGAGACTTGTACTTACATGTGTTACTACTATACATAGTCTTTACTCTCTTTACAGAAATATAGCTACCGCTTATATTCTGTTGTGAAAAAAACGATATCATTAAAGTTTACACACAATATGCTTCTTTCTGAAATACTTTAAGAACTTCAACTTTGAACATGTCTTTGTGGTTCCTCGAAAATTGAGACAGCTCAAACATGGCTTCTCATCAGCTCACAAGTACAAAAACCACCTTCCCCGAGGTCATCTAGATGGAACTGCCCTAATGATGATGTTAACTCTTAGTTAGCTCGACGGTGTTGTGAGTCTTTGTTACCGTCAATGATTTTGATTGGTCCAACTAAACGTATGACCGTATCTCATTGGCACGAATAATGCTGGGGTAACAAGCCTCACTGTCACATTTTGTACCTCCAGGAATTGATTCCATATGTTGGTGCAGAGGTGGAGAAAACACAGCCATACTCAGATACATATCATTATGTTGTGGAACAGCATCGAGAAATGGTTGAGGTAAGTTTTTACTTTTACACTTAAATGTACACATAGGATCTTGTTTTGTTAATACTGGTGCAATAGCACTTTAGGCGTGTAAGCTTTTTCAGTATCATGTAGTGGATTATGCAACGTTTGCTGAAGTTGTGCTGATTAATTCAAGATGAGCTGTATGTCAGTCGTTTGATACTGACATTCAAAGGCAGGGTCTTCTTCTTTGATCCTTAGCCGCCGACCATCAAAGCAGTCAGTGGCCATTACGCCTGGTGGCGTCTTGTAGGGCAACAACAAATTGATTCCACTTTGCTCGGTTGGCGGCCATCCTTCGTACAGTGCCCCAACTCTGGTTCATTCTTTGCATCTCAGCCTCCACAGTCCTCCGCCAAGTTGTTTTTGGTCGGCCTCTCTTTCGTTTTCCTTCAGGGGTCCATAGCATAGCTGTTCTTGTGATGGCATCAGGGTCTCTTCTGAGGACATGGCCAACCCAGCTCCAGCATCTGCCAGCTATTCTCCAGCTCTCTGCGCCATAGAGAAGCACAGAAAGCACACAGCTCTGATATAATCCTAATTTTGTGCTTGTGCTGTACTCAGAGGACTTCCAAATGTTGTTTAGACTAAAAAAGGCTGTTCTTGCTTTGTTCATTCTGTTGTTGATGTCTTTGCTTGCTCCGCCTTCTGGTGTTACTATGCATCCTAGGTATGATAAGGCATCTGTTTGTTCCAGTTGCTGATTCCTTACTGATATGGGCTCAGGGTTGCTCACATTGAGCGTCATGACCTCTGTCTTCTTTAGGTTGATGTTCAAGCCCACCTGCTGGCTATACTTATTAAGTCTATCCATTTTTTCCTGGATGTGTTGATGTGAATGTGCTAGCAGTGCAATGTCATCTGCATATTCCAGATCTTCCAATGTAGAAAATGTAGTCCATCTTATTCCTCTTGGATTGCCCTCTGTTGTCTGGCACATCACCCAGTCTATGACTGTTAAAAATAGTGTGGTTGATAAGGGGCATCCCTGTCGTACTCCTGTCTTCACTTCAAAGGTTAGGTTGCTCTGCTCAATGCTGCACGTAAAGTTGGCATAAAGGCTTTTTATGATTGACACTATGCAGCTTGGAATTCCATAAGCCCTCAGTATTTTCCATAAACTGTCCCTATGTATACTGTTAAAAGCCTTTTCAAAATCAACGAAATTAATTTACAACTGTCAAAGGCAGGGTACCAGACATTAAAATAAATCACTGTATATACAAAGAGATATTGGATATTCCAAAAAATAAAAGTGGTAATGCTAAGCTTCCAACACGAGAGTGTTGAACATTCAGAGCGTTGATATAGGACAGAGCTGGCATTTGCTGATGATGTTGCCCTTATTGCTAAATCAGAGGCACATCTCCAATCCAACCTGCAAGTCTGGAAGGAAGAGCTGGAGAAGAGAGGGGATGGTCATAAGCAGCTCTAAAACAAAATCCATGGTGATATCACGAGAAGAAAGAAGACATCAGATTAAGCTGGGAGAACAGGTCCTGGAGCAGGTCGACCACTTTAAATATCTCGGAGCTATTATAGACCGAAAGGGAGGCATCAAAGAAGAGTTGACCACTCGAAAAGCAGCAGCTGGGAGACTGTTTCAGGCCATAAATCACAGATTCCTCAGCAAGAGAGAGGTTGGTAAGAAAACGAAGATGGCTGCATACCGCTCCACCTATGTCCCAGTCTTGACATATGGATGCGAGTCATGGGCAATGACTACAACCCACAAAAGCCAGATGCAAACCTCAGAAATGAGGTATCTGAGGAAGGTGGTTGAAATAACAAGAAAAGACATGGTACGCAACCAGACGATACGTCAAGGCCTAAAATGCCACCCCCTGCTGACCCAAGTAGAACAGTCCCAACTAAGATGGTTTGGCCATATCTGCAGAATGGGAGAAGATCGGCTACCACGACAGCATGGGAAACAAAGAGCCAGGGATCCAGAACCCCAGGACGACCCAGAGTTAGACAATCTTTGAAGGACCGAGGACTAGAATGGAACCAGGCCAGGAGGAAGACAGCTGATAGGATAGTCTGGCGCTCTCTCTTCCAAACCTCTACACCTCATGGAAGAAGGGGAACAACTAAGTAAGTAAGTAAGTAAAGATATAGGACAGTCTCAGATGTGTGTTGGCAGAGTTGTCTTGCTGGTTGGTGCTGAAGGTAGACTCTGCTCAGGTGCTGAATTATTTTTTTGTGTGTGTGCATTGTCTTGATATTTCTTCTCATTACATGGTTTGTTAAGTATGCTGTATTTGTGTCTCCCATGCACTTTTTTCTTTCTGTCTGCTTCAGTTATTTTTTATAAGTTACATATTTTTCATTCAGACAGTACTCTGAACAATATTTATCTTGAAGTTGCTCATATTTGTCTTGGAGAAAATACCCTTTGTCTTGAAAAGATTTGTTTTAAACATTTTGATTTCCCTTTCATATATCTTATCCCATTTTTCATCTTCCAGACAACCTTCCCCCCCCCCCCCCCTCCCCCCCCATATTCTTTTTGAAATTTCTCTATTTCTTTTGTTACTGCAAGTAAAAATCTGCTGATATTTCAGAAAACACTCTTTATAGTTGCACTGTCTTTTATTCCAGAATGGGTCCAGAAATTACGCATTTTTCCATCTAATTCCAGATTACATCATACATGCCACACGCTATGGTTTACCCATAATCTGTACAAGGTGTTTTCGTTTTCAGATGTGTACGGCCCATACATACCGTCTGTACGGGTTTTTTCACCTACTTATTAAATATACGTATAAATCGATCGTCTTGTGCCACTACCGTAGCCATAATTTGCGTCATGAGATTCGGCGAGATTTTAACTCTTAATATCCGGCAAGCCCCATGAAGTGGCGCGGGTTTAGTACCAATTTTACGGCTCGCCCCGTGAAGTGGCGCGCGACGGTAACGATAGCTAAACTATCGCGTAAAAACGTGGTTTTAGCTCCCGTATAGTAAGAGTTAAGCCAAGTGGATCCAAAAAATCAACCAATGAAAATCAAGCTGCCTATTTTTCAATTGCTACTGTTCATTCACCATTTTTCGCTAAAGCTAGCGCCAGGTTACTGATTCTTTGAACGATTACGCAGCACTGAGTTCTTTTTGGAGTTGAGCCTATTGTTTAGGATTAATTTCCAGTTTAGAATTGGTAAGTAATTCATTTTTTTTTTAAGTATTACAATAACATTGTTTAGATGAAGTTAGATTTAACTGTCAGATAACTTAGGCCTATGCTTTCTTTTCCCCTAAGGTTTAGCATAATTTATTATTTACGGCTGCTTAAAAAAAAAGGCTGATACCACTAAATATTATTTGATTTCACTAAAACTTGTAGAAAGTGCTTAAGAAATGTAAATTTGAAAAATAATACAATACAAATTATGGGTAATATCGGAATGATGGCCGCCGAATGCTCTGCATGTATTTTCCTACGATTTAGAGTTAGGATTAGGGTTACAGTTGGGGTTAGAGTTAACCCTAATCCTAAATCTAAATGGTAGAAAATACATGCGGAGCATTCGGCGACTGTCATTCCGATATTACCAAATTATGAAACTGAAAAAAAAACCCACAGAAGCAAGGCAAATTTGCTTCTTAACTCGATCAGAGAAAAGTTTATTTGGAGTTACTTCTCTTCTTAGTTTTAATTTCGTTTCTTTAAAAAACAATGCGATTTTGCCTTGGGTGATCATCATTACGGTCATCCAATGATATTTATTAAATAATTAATTACTATCTATCAATGTTTGATTGACACTAAAAGTCGTATGGGTAGGTCTATTTAAAGCTACCATTTGGGCTATAACGGCTATTCCAATTTTTGAAGTTCGGTAGAGAATATATAATATTACGCCAGCGCTAGTTTATATTTTCATTGCTAGCTTTAGCAAAAAATTTAGGGATTATTGTTTGCTGCCTGATGAATGTATTTCAAGATTGGACGCTGGACAAAAAAGCTTTTCTAGGTACTGGCTTGACGTAATCAACCTGAAAACTAGCATTGGTCGTACAAGATTTCCCAGTCTGGCAGTCATAGTGAAACGCTTATTGACATTGCCTCACAGCAATGCTGACTGTGAGGTCTTTCTCTATGATGAAAAAGATACACACGGACTGCAGAAATAGATTAAATGATGATACAGTCACAGCATTTCTACAATGCAAAATAAATTCTAATTCTTGTTGTTTAGGTTTTAAAACAAGTGAAGACATGCTTAAAAAGGCAAAGGACGCATGTCACTATGATGGTGCAGAACCATCTAATTGAATATATTTTTACATGAATTAACGCTTTTGTTACGTTTTTCAGTCTTTGTACAGGTTTTGCGGGTCTTTGTACAGGGTTTTTTAATTTTTTGTACAGGTTTTTCATCTCTGAGGTGTGGCATGTGTGGATTACATTGTCTTTTTTTCTCCAGAGAATAATGGCAGGATACTGTTTCTTGATCTGCAGGATAATGTTCTATTGATCAGTAGGATAATATTCTCTTTAATCTGTACGAAAATATTCACTTTATGTGTAGGATAATATTCACTTTATGTGTAGGATAATATTCTCTTTATCTGTACGATAATAATTCTCTTTGATCTGTACAATAATAATTCTCTTTGATCTGTAGGATAATATTCTTTTTATCACCTAAAGTCCACTGTTGTTATCTGGGAGCATTTATTATGAAAGTTGCCACTTTCACATGATATTCAAGATTACATTTTCTGTTTTTGCACACCAAAGTTTATCTCCCAGATAATATTATTTTCAAGACAGGGCTTTTTAAATTTCTGAGAAAACATATCTCCATGATAGTACTGACTTCACCTTCACAATATAAAACTCTATTTTATGTAAAACCCAATATTTATTTTGAAATCTTTCACTTACCATTCATATTAGAGATGGCTACTGTGTTTATGTGTCGAAACAATGTGTCGAAACTGCGTCGTACCCGAACGATTCGATGCGCAATCATCATAATGAAAACGACTGTGTAAAATTCTTAACAGTGGTCACACGAAATACCATAGATTTGTACTAACGAGAATAAGTAAATCTACATACTAGGGTGTCACGACTCATGTCTCATTGTTTCAGTTAATTTACTTGTAGTCTGCTGTTTCGAAACTGTTGTTCCATAGTTCTATTTCATCCAAGCGCTCATTATACGCATGTTACGGTACTCTTGATTCCTGACTTCAGGCGCTCTCGTAAGAAAACGTGTTTTGTTTATACATAAAATAGTGTTTAAAACTTGTGTTCAACCTCATTTAATCTTCATTTATGGCGGGGAGAAGCCCTGTTTGGGATTATTTTGTAAAGATCAAAGACAACAAAGTAAAATGTAACGTGTGTTCTGGTATTTTATTATTCAAGGGTTCGTCAACTTCAAGTATGACTAGGCACTAGAGATGGCTAGTGTGTGTATGACGGTATGTGTCGAAACAATGCTTCGAAACAGCGAGCGATTCGACACTTCCTGCTTGTTTCTTTCGTCTGCCTCGCTGTTTTGCAGCGACACACTGTCTGAGCCTATGTAAAATTTGAATCAACCGTTCGGAACATTAGTATGGGAATATCAAACATGTCATATTTTTCAGGGATGTATTATGATGACTTGATTTTACAAGTGATATTATTTTTGCTGAGAAGTTATAGACACTGGAAATTGTGTCAGTGTTGCAGTTGTCAATGTTTTAGGCGCTATGTTAAAGTTGAAAGTGTCAGTGTGTTCGTATAAATGTAATATACACTTTATTAGCTCTGCTGATATGTGTACTCGGTGTGGATTTGAATCATTGTCTACCAAATCTAGCTTACTCTAGTTTGATATCATGTGTTATTATTACTGTTATTATTATTGTTGTTTTTTATTATTTTCCCATATACTGCAGCTATCATCATATCTACGTTTTATTACATCATAATGAAGACTTGTGTAAAAATATTGAATTGTGGTCACACGAAACGCCATAGATTTTCACACACGACAGTAAAAACAGAGGAAAGTGTCTCACACAGTTCATGTATACCCGCGCCGGTACTGTCTATAAGAGACTTCTTTCTCCCCGATACGGGCAATTGTGTCGTTGTGTCGTTGTGTCGACTCACTGTTTCGAAACAGTTTAAATCACTGCGCTAACTGTTTCGAAACAGTTGAGTGTGTCAATTTGCCCACCTCTAATTCATATTACAAATTACACTTTTTATTTGCCTCACAAGAAACACTACTTATTATTTCACAGCATTAAAAAAAAATAATCACTTTTTCATCTTGTTCCATATAACATTTAGATGTATCTGTCATACAGCAGATACCATTGGAATCTGACTAAACAGCTTGATGATCTGGATTTTGCAGATGACTTGGCTCATCTGTCCCATAACCATAATCAGATGCAAGACAAAATAAAAATCCTGATGAGAGGTCACAAAAAGTGGGTCTAAAAATACAAATAGAAAAGACAAAGATAATGAGAATAAATGCAAGAAATGATAACAAGGTTGAACTTGAAGAAGCACCACTACAAGATGTAGAATTGTACACATATCTTGGCAGCAATATAGACAAAGTTGGAGGGACAGACAATGATATCAAAATAATACAAAAAGCAAGAGGAGCTTTCACTGCATTGGGAAACAGTGGAGATCAATAGAAATCAAGTTCAACACGAAAAGAATCTTCAACTCAAATGTCAAGTCAGTCCTATTGTATGGCTCTGAAACATGGAGAAGAACAAAAACAACAATCAAAAGGCTACAAACTGTCATAAATGGGTGCTTGTGAAGAATAGAAGGATTGATATGGTATGACAAGGTTACCAACGTGGAACTGATGACAAGAGCCAGTGGAACAAGAGTTGAGAAGAAGACTCTGGCGATGGATAGGACACACATTGAGTAAACCTGTTGATGGCATTACAAGGCAGTCCTTGTTCTGGAATCCTCAGGGAAAGAGAGGCAGAGGTAGATCAAAAGAAAAGCACATGGAGAAGAGAGCTAGATACAGAAGTGAAAATGATGAGGAAAACGTGGAAAGACCTTGAGCGGATGGCACGTGACAGGAAGACATGGCATGTGACAGGAAGACTTGGCATGTGTTTGTTGAAAGCCTATGCTCCTTGGGGAGCTAAAGGGTATTGATTGATTGTCAGACGGCACCATCTTTAAGACTGCAGACTCCCATTTATTTTCAAGACTTCACTTTTGTTGTTTCCTAGCATTTACTTTTGAAATGTCTGACTATCATAATTCTAGATTACACCTTGTGTTTATCTTCAAGACTGCTGCCTTATTTCACAGCATGTAATTTCATATGAGTCACTTGTCCATCTAATTTGACTTTCTGTTTCTCTCCCAGGAAACATTCCCTTTATCTGCAAGATACAAAATAATGCATGCAGCATGTTCTTTACTTCAGTTCCCATAGAAGATAGGTATATCCGAGGTAGAATGATTTTTTTTGCTCCAACTTTCATTAGATCCTGAATGTCTAAATCCTTCATTTTCATTCCATTTTCCCTCCCTTACAATACCCTGGGTGACTCCTTTCTGTAATCTTGTTGTTCAGCATTTAATTATTGATAATTATTTATTGTCTTGTTTCATTGCAGCAAGTCCGTTTAAAGAACCAGCAGCTGAAGGAGGTTATAGACAGTATGCGGTCAATAATATGGGAGATTAACACAATGATAACGATGAGGAAGACTTAATATGTTTGTTTGTAAGGCAGTTGTGCATGTAAATGCTGTATTCTTGACTGTAATGTATGCATGTAAATGATGTGTGCTTATCCTATGCTCCAAGGGTGTCTCAATTAATAGTTTGTGTGAAATGCAGCTCGTTAGTTCTCTACCGATTTAAAATATTAAATATTCTTTTGAATACAAACAATAACAAAACTTTGAACTGGAATTTAAATAAATCAATTGTGACAGAGCTTTGAGGTGAGGTATGATTCATAACAGACGGCCAGAGTCATTGATGAAGCTATCTCAAAACAATATCGAACAATATAACTGGCCAACTGTGGCAACGGCATCAAGTACATAAGTTCCTCTGCCCACATAGACAATTTATTATGATTCATCACGAACATCAGTATATCTACACATTGAATGATTCATTATAACAATTGGTATTAATGATCCAATCTTCCACAACTTAATCCATATCAGGACGCAAACTATATATTTCACTTATTTATCTATAAGTTCCAGTGGGAACATATTTCATACTGAAAAACATACGTGCATACACCTCGAATAAACACAGCGGAATAGCCCTTGTCGCTAGGCCAAACAAAGGCACATCATATGCAACTTGCTCATAGCGACAAAAGATGTGCAAACATACATGAGCACTAAATTCACTTCAAATATAAAACTCACATCTGGCGTGCAAAAGATGCTCGCCACATCAATCAATGGCAATTTATAAAAATATATCAGTACACTTTAATAATTAAAATTAATGTCTAGTAAAAGTTTTAGATAAGTATTTACAAACCACAAAATGGAAATCAATAATGTGTTAATGTCTCTTTTCATCAAATTGGCCAATTGGTGACTTCTGGATTTTGCTTCTTCGGTGAAACGTTTACTTAACTCCTTCCTCTATAGACCAGTGGTTCTTAACTTTTTCGGCTGCCTGCACCCCTTATATTCTCAAAATGTGTTCTCGCAACCCCATGAAAAAATATCTAATTTTTGTTCACAATGAAGAACGAAAATTGCGCTTTCATCACTGTCGAAATAGGAATGTGATTTATTTAATAATGGTTTGAATTTTTTTTAATGTGTGACACCAGACAAACGTCTATTTATATACAATTTTGCATTATTAAATTTTGCATTATTAAATGATAAATTCTTAATGTAATTTTTTGCTGTTGCTTACTTTCGGTTATATTTTTTTGTTTGAAATTGCCACAGGCATATCCTCGCGTGCATCTAAGTGATTTCTGGCCTTTGTTTTTATATTTACAATTGAAGAAAATCCCATCTCACACATGTTGCATTGTAGCAAATGGCACAAGAATATGCAGTGCTGTATTTGCTAGTTGTGGAAATGGTTCTATTTGAGCACACCAGAAATCATCTAATTTCATTTGTTTGAACCCCATTTGAGTGTGTCTATTTGCTCGTAATTCAGTGAGATCATCTTTCATTAAAGAACTGTTGTCCATACAATTCAGATAAAAAAGAAATGGATCCAGTATCCATCTGTCAACTGCTTCAATATCTCCCATGAAAAAAATATCCTTGGAAAGAGTCACTCGGTTGTTGCAAATGAATTGCAATTTCCTGTGCAGTTAGTGTTGTGCCCTCATTCACCAAAACAGCTTTATCAAGCAAAGGAAAATAGGTGAAATTACATTTTTTCTGAATAGTAACATCATGTACGAGAGATGGTCAAAAAGTAATGCCTCGTAATTTTTAATTTCATTTAATAGGCAAGAAAACAGATAAAATTCACATTGAAATGTAGCCCCAAGTTTGAACTTCAAAAATTTATTTCTCAATGTAGTCTCCGTTATTTGTTACAGTTTTTGTCTATCTTCTCACAAGGGCATGGTAAAAAATTGTGCCCTTTTTCCTAAACCACTGGCGTACGGCGCGTGTTAAGGGTCTCGGTGTCCTCAAAGTGATGTCCGCGAAGATCTTCTTTCAGTGGTCCAAACAGATGGAAGTCAGAAGGTGCAAGATCGGGACTGTAAGGGGGATGTGGTAATAATGTCCAGCCAAATTCTGCAATCGCATCAATGGTGCATTTAGCGGTGTGTGGCGTGGCATTATCGTGCAACAGTAGTGCAGTTCTCTGATCTTTTAATGGGTAAAGTCGCCGAAGACAACCTCTAAGCTTCTTCAAAGTTTCAATGTAACGGTCTGCATTCACCGTGTTTCCCTGTTCTAAGAAGTCGAGAAGAATCACATCCTTCTCATCCCAGAACACGGAGGCCATAACTTTCCCTACAGATGGTGAACTTTTGAACTTCTTTCTTGTCGGCGATGTTGTGTGGTGCCATTCCATTGACTGCCTCTTGGATTCTGGTTAAAAAAATGAACCCAAGTCTCATCACCTGTCACAATATTCGATAAAAACTCTTCTCCTTCAGTTTCGTAACGGTGCAGGAGGTTGATGGCTATGGTTTTCCTTGTTTCTTTATGTCTGTCTGTCTACATTCTGGGTACCCACCGTGCACAAACTTTTGAATAACCCAGGTCTTTAATGATGTTCTGGACACTGCCTTTACTAATGGACAACATTGAAGAAAGTTCATCCCATTGAGGATTGACCTACTTCAGCTTCATCACAACAATGTACCCAACGTTGGACAGTGCTAACATCCACTGTTGAATCTCCATAAACATTCTTCAAATGCTCGTGAATGCGAATTGGGGTCTCGCCTTCAGCATTAAGGAATTCTATGACATAACGTTGTTTTAACCGAACGTCTTTGGCAGCCATTTTTAAACTGTTACAGTGGTGCCACTAAATTTACAAATTGCACACCGATGCAGTATTTACATACATAAAAAATAGGAGGCATTACTTTTTGACCTTCCCTCGTATATTGAAATATTTATAAACATAATTCATAATATAATAATTACACATCATTCATTATATTTCTGCTCCCTCTGGGGCAACAGGCTTTAACACACCAAGCGTTCCTTTACTGTGTCATTTGTTCATGGTTTTTCCACATCTTCTTTATGCCAGAATCTATTTCCCTTTCTCCATGTGTTGTAGAAACAGGGGTGAAACAAGGCTGTATTATGTCACCACTACTTTTTGGAATAGCTATTGATTGGGTTATGAGAAACTATACCCACAATGAACAATTGGGTATAAAATGGACAAATGGAAAATTCCTGGGGGACCTGGATTTCGCAGATGATGTAGCATTCTTAAGTTCAACACCAAGACAATCCCAAGAAGCAATAAATAATTTGTGTCATCTCTCGGTTAAAATAGGTCTCCAAATAAATGCCTCTAAAACTAAAGCTATGAACTTTTCTAACGAGACCTTTGATATCATCTTGAACGGGGAAAAACTACAGAAAGTTGAAAGTTTCAATTATTTAGGCAGTATAATGACTCAGGATGGTGACACAACAAGAGAAATCCATACTAGAATTGCTCTGGCAGCTAGCGCCTTCAATAGATTATCTAACATTTGGAAATTACGATCATTGAATATACATACCAAGCTTCGTCTGTTTAATTCGAATGTTATCTCAGTGTTAACATACGGCTGTGAGAGTTGGAAAATAACAAAATCATTGGCGAACAAGCTGAATACATTCGAGAACAAATGTCTTAGAAAACTCATGAACATCAGTTGGAAAGAATTCAAGACTAATCGACAAATAAGAGAAGACTCTAGGCAGAAATATGTCTCCGACTATATAAGGAAAAGACGATGGTCATATATCGGTCATGTCCTACGAATGCAAAACAACAGAATACCACTACAGGCGCTCACTTGGGTTCCTGAGGGTAAGAGGAAAAAAGGAAGACCAAAAGAAACACTCAGAAGAACAATAATAAGAGAAGGAAGAACGTTGGGCCTAAATAATGTGCAAGAGCTAAGAGGAGTGGCGTCACAACGAACAACCTGGAGAGCACTGGTTTCTGCCTTATGCGCCGTGTTTGGTGCTTAAAGAATTTATTATTATTATTATTATGTGTTGTACGCTTCTCTGTTTCTGTTACCCTGGGGATTCCAGGACAAGAACTGTCATGTAATACTATCAACAGGTTTTCTGAGGTTAGTCCTATTCAGTGCCAGCATCTTCTCACATCTTGTTCCACTGGTATTTGTCTGTTTCTTTCCACTAGTTCCACATTGATGATTTAACCACACATTTAGTTGCAGTTAAAGCGTAACATGAAGCGAATTGTTACGGTGTTATTATGTATGTTTCATGTTGGCCCCACTTAAATTTGTCACCAGTTTAAATTTACGCGCTGACATATTTATCTGATGCCAACATGAGGTGCTTTGCACAATAGTCTTTTATTAATGAACGCGATTATGTGTAGACGTCAATGAATAGTGATGACGTTGTAGGGTGTTATGCTAATGCATAACAACGGTCTTTCTGGACCCTTTTGATGATTATCTTCGTCTAAGCAAGACGTGATTTATAATACTCCCAAGATATTAAGTGTGCAGATTTCTCCTCAACTAAATAACCAAGGGTCGTTCTAATTTACTGATGCTAGGATTGAGCATCTTATCTTGTTGAATAATTTATTCCTTTGGAACGGAATGCAGGGAGTACATTGTTTATAATTAATCTATCGCCAAACTCCGGTTTTCATTACACATTGTTCCGCCAGACGGCATCGCGAGTACACAGTCTGGACATTTGACGATAACTATTAATATGGAGACTGCACTGATGTTTTAATGAATTAATGCCATGAATATCTTAATGTAAGATGCTCAATTCTAGCATCAGTAAATTAGAACGACCCTTTGTTAAATAGTTGAGGAGAAATCTGCATACTTAATATCTTGGGAGTACTATAAATCACGTCTTGCTTAGACGGAGATAATCATCAAAAGGGTCCAGAAAGACTGTTGTTATGCATTAGCATAACACCCTACAACGTCATCACTATTCATTGTCGTCTACGCATAATCACGTTCATTAATAAAAAAAAGACTATTGTGCAAAGCACCTCATGTTGGCATCAGATAAATATGTCGGCGCGTAAATTTAAACTGGTGACAAATTTAAGTGGGGCCAACATGAAACATACATAATAACACCGTAACACACATTCATAAGAAACTGCGGTACATTTTACATGACCTGATAAGAGTTAAATCATTCATATTTTTGAGCTCATCACTAAGGATACAATGTGACATTTCATGGAATCTGTTCTAAGCTAGGGTTCCACTCATTTTTTCATACATGTCAACCTCCTGAAACGAAAATCTGTTTGCCGGACCAGTAAAAACCTTACAAACACCCAAAAATACCCAGGGTTTCACTTCCCCTTCGTCATTCCTCAGTCCAAATTCATCACTTCCCTATAGTACGAGGGGCGTTCAGAAAGTAATGCACCACATCGTTTTTCTCAGCTAATAATAAAGATAGAAGCATGACATTTTGCACACTTCAAATATGGCATGTGCCAATTGTGTGCACCAAATTGCACCGCAACCGGCCCAATAATACGGCTGCCCTAAACCGTTGAAATGGAGCGTGTTAGCAACTTGCGTTATAAGCAGCGAATTGTGATAGAATTTCTCGTTGCAGAGAAGGAAACTGTTGTGAACATTCACAAGCGTCTATGTAATGTGTATGGAAGTTTTACAGTTGACAGGAGTACAGTCAGTCGCTGGGTTCAGAGAATCAAAGAATCAGGAAGTGGAGATACGGAGCTGCTTGATCGGCCGCGCTGTGGACGTCCTGCCACAGCCACCAACGCAGAAATGTTGAAATGCGCTGAGGGCATTATTCTTACTGATAGGCGAATCACTACTCAAGAATTGGCCTTACAGCTGTCAGTCAGCATTGGTAGTGCAAATGCAGTTATAAAAACTCTCGGATTTTCTTAGGTTTGCGCAAGATGGGTTCCTCGAAGTCTCGCAAATGACCACCGATTGCAAAGGAAAGCAATTTCTTCTGAATTGTTGAAGCGTTTCAATGCTGATGGAGATAATTTTTTGGCTAAGATCGTTACAGGTGACGAAACCTGGGCACATCATTTTGAACCTGAGACAAAAAGACAGTCAATGGAGTGGCATCATCCGCAATCACCACGAAGAAAGAAATTCAAGACAATTCCTTCAGTTGGAAAGGTCATGATCACTGTCTTTTGGGACATTGAAGGTGTGATTCTTGTGGACGTTATGCCAAGAGGAGAGACAATCAATTTGCAAGCTTACATTAAGACATTGAAAAAACTCAATCAACGTTTTCGCAGAGTCTGGCCGCACAAGAATCCAGCAGACCTGCTTCTCCTTCACGACAATGCGCGACCTCACACAAGTCTGGCAACACGGGAAGCAATCACCAAATTGGGTTAGACTGTACTACCCCATCCACCCTATAGTCCCGATTTGGCACCCTCTGATTTTCATCTATTTGGTCCACTTAAAGATGCACTCCGTGGGACAAGGTTTGAAGATGATGAAGGAGTGATTCATGCAGCGAAGAAATGGCTACATGATCAAGACAAAATCTGGTACGGGCTAGGAATACATGCACTTGTTTCGCGCTGGCATAAAGCCGTACAAGTTGGTGGGGATTATGTTGAATAATACCGATGTTTACATGACATATCCATGTATATTATGTATAAATTTCATGCTTTTTGAATAAACAGCACCTGAGAAAAACGATGTGGTACATTACTTTCTGAATGCCCCTCGTATATTTTACAAAGCAGCTACTAGTGACGTCAACTGTAACCTTATTATTAATATTGCTTTTGCTGCAACACAAAGATTAGAACCACTGGTGCCTCAGGCATGTGAGGTGAATGAGCTGGCAACCTTATAATGTAAATTTTAAAAGGTTGCTACAGAAATCACTACTTTTAGAGCACATGAAGTTCTTTCGTGCAGACTTTCAATAAGGGGGACAAATAGCAGTGATGGCTGATGTTCCTTTTGGATCATAAAAGGGGAGAAAATACAGACGTAACTGCAGTATTTTATCTGGGGGTTGGGACTCTAACCCCTGGGTGTTTCGCCTGGCTTGGTTCTGATATATAAATCATTGGTTAAGCCTGTGGTGTGATACATATTTTGTTTTAGTTTGGTCACTGTATGCTGTTGGGAAAGTGTGGTTGCATTTTGATTTTATTATTGTGCGATTTATGTATGAAATATGATATGACAAGGTTATGTCATTGTTTAGTTATGGTTATGATGATGTTAAATAAGAATAATAATATTCAAGCCATAACTTTGTTTTATTGCATTTTATTTTCTTTACTGTTTTATTGCAGTTAGTTATGTTGTGTTGATGTTGCTTTCTTTGTTTAGTTTTTTTATTTGTTAATTGATTCATTTGTTTCTCTAATTGCCCTTGCCTCATCTTCATCTTTTTCTCATAGCTTTTCCGTATTCCAGAAAAATCACTGAAATGGAGATAAATGCTAGTTAATGTAATATGAAAGATTTGTAACATAATAAATTCTGAGGCTGGTGTGTAGGAAGTTGGTAATTAAATATTTAACATACATGTAAAACCACAGTAAATGTTAAGTTTATAAAAATTAAGTCCATTGAAACAAGTGCATAGATTTGTTTAAATCACAGAGAGAGGAAGAATATCATTAACACGAAGGGTAACCAAGAAATGAGTATGTAAACACACTGAAAGTGTCGATGAAAGCTATGTACACTCAAGACCACTCAACAAAGATTTAGTGAATGCAAACAAAAAAAATTGTCTTGGGTATGTAGTAAGTGGTGCCTAATATGAGATTGTGCATAGGGTTAACAACCTCATGATGTAAAACAAATAGCTACAGAAACCCCCACTACATGAGCCCATGAATGTAGACTTTCTGCAAGGGGACCAGCATATTACCTACCCGCAAAAAAAAAATTAACAATAAAACATAATTGACAAAGAAGTCGACAAGCACTGTAGAATGAAAACAAAACTTCCATGAATAAAAATGAATGCCCAGCAATAAAATGTGATAAATGACAAATAGAGGGAACCAGTCGAGGGGAAACCAAATGTTATGGACATCAGGTCATAGAAGGTCGCTACATAAAATAGCAGTAGATGGTTATCAGGACTATGAACATTATTCTACCTAAATCATCATGCATTTCTGTAATCCAGCATCCTGTTATCACGATTAGATATAGTCAAACCTTTTTGAAAACTGCATTTTGTTGTTGTTCAACTAAGGATGCTGAGCTTTTCACTTTTCTGCAGCCAATGCCAAGTTGAAGAGTACTTGGTATTATCTACACAAGATCTAGGTTTTTCCTGTGGCTTTTCTGCCATTCTGAAACATGTTGAGTTGAAGTCATGAGCTTCAGTTTCTCCAGCTTTGCTTGCATTTAAAGGATTGTTACATCTGGTCCCAGTCTAGGAGGAAGAAGTGCGTGGCATACTGTACATTCCCCGCCATCCAAGGGGGCTCTCCTAATATGCAGAGCTAAAATACTGTGCTCTGGTTCCGGACTCTCCCAAGGAATCGTCACGTCCTACATTGAGCCATTAGTCAGCTCCCCCTGCCTATCATTGGGTCCATAGTGAGATCCTCCTGCATGCAGGTAAATGCAGGAGACATCTACATATGACGTAACGCAGTGCGGGGGGGGGGTCAAAGTACTTCACCATACTAGGTCCAGCTTTTTATGAAGTGTGGTAACCAGTTACCTTCCTGGCTGACTTTGCCTTCCATACTCACGAGCCAGGTACCCATTTAGAGATGGCTAGACTGGATCGTGAAGCTACAAGGTTTTGATCTGCTAACTGTTCAGTGAAAGGCAAGCACTGTAACCACTCTGCCAGTCAGATACTTCTGCGAAGAGTACATAGGATTAATGGCATATCCAGTTGGACACTCATGATTTTGTATACATCCCATATTTATGAATGTGAGACCTGGACAAGACCAAACAGAAGGAGAAAAAATTGGATGCAGCACAGATATGGCTCTTAAGAAGGATGCAGTGGATATCTTGGACAACAAGAAAATCAAATGAGGGTGTTGTCAGGGAATCAGAATAAAGTTGTCAGTTAATCAAACATGTAAAGAGCAGACAGTTTGGTAAGTACTGGTAAATTCAACTCTAATTCATCTTACTTACTTAGTCGTTATGACGAGATGGTAAATATAGGTATATCTAGATCATACCAGGTGATAGTGCCAGACAAGAATTCTGGACTAAAAGAAATACCCCAGTCTCAGAAAAGAGCACTGGTGTATGGATGGCACAGGTTATAGTCAGGCTGTAAAGTACTCTTGTCCAAATAGTGTGGTAGCAGATCAAGAGCCTAGGGTGCCCTCTTGTTCAGACTCCTATGCTTAAACAATAATGTAATTCCGATTTAAAACTTCAAAATTGAACAAAAAATGAATTTTCAAAAGTTCCAAAGTACAATTAATGAATCATTTTATTTATAAGTAATTTCTTTTCTTCTTGTCTTCAGAATGAATAAGAATGAGTTTGATATGATGATATTATTTTACACAAAAATTCAGTTTCCGATTATATTGACACTAATAAAGTGTCGCTGGAATAACAGATTTCCTGCAAACTGTTCTGTGATTCTATAAAGTTTCTTCATTGACAACTCGCACTTAAATTGCAACAATAGTTCATGTGGTGTTGAACTTATCTTAAAAGTCTCTTGGGCTGCAAGACTGCAATGTCCCAGACCAGAGTTGATAGGGTTTACACTAGGGTTCCCATTCGTCCCGTTTTTCCCGGGACAGTCCCGTTTTTTGATAAAATGTCCCGGTGTCCCAAATTTATTCCAAATGTCCCGCTTTTTAAGGGTCCTTCCTGAAAAAAAAATCTTTGAGTAACGGATTTTATTCCGTGTTTTACTAGTGTTACTTTATCAATTTCTGGTTACAGTGGACCCTCGGTTTGAATCTCGAACAAAAATTCGAAAGTCGACCAAAACAGTGTTCAGTGAGCATCTACCAAATGATTTAATGCGTATTAGCATTATTATACAGTATTTTTATCGTTTTTCATCCGTATAATGCCGAAACGTAAGTGCAGTATAAATGATAACATTACAAGAGAATTTACCTTCATTAAAGGTGTAGATGAAAATGTGGAATGTACTTTATGCAGCTCTAAATTTTGCATTTCACATGGTGGTCGGTCAGACGTAGTCAACCACGTGAAAACGAAAAAAACATAAAGGTGCTGTTGAAAGTAAGGCTTCCAACAGCAGTATAAGTCATTTCTTAAATGCGAAAACCCAGAGTGAAAAGGAAATGGAAAAACAGTTATCATTGGCAGCACAGGAAGCAACCTTCGCTTATCACACGGCGGTGCATAACTACAGGAAGGCAGAAAAGTTTCTTACCACAACTGTGAGAAATCAGTTGCAAGAACTAGAAAAAGAAGGACACATAACAGTTGAAAAGTTTCAAAGCTATGCAGTAGATTTCTATGACACCTGCATTGAACATATTCAGGAGTGGTGTACACCATTTCTTACGCCTCTTCAGTCCATGGATTGGATCAATTTGAAGGGAAAGGAGTCTGTGACTTGGAAGAACATCAAAGAAAGCTACATATTCATGAAGACAGTGTCACCAAATTTTACTGTGAATGAAGAGGACTTATTTGATGAGTTTGCATGTGTGAAAAAATATTGTGAAAGCAAATTTGATGTGTGGAGTGAACTGAAGGATCAAAGTGTCAGTGAAAAATGGTGTGAGATGTTCGCTCATTTTACAAAGCAGGATATAAATGCTGAGAACCTGAAATGCCTAGTTAGTTTTTGTTTGGCACTGCCAGGATCCAATGCACCGGTTGAACGTGTTTTTTTTTTCATTAATAAATGCGCTTTGGGCAGATGAAAAAAAACCAGACTTAAAATTGAGACAATGAAAGCTTTAACCATTATAAAGACCCATTTTAAGGATTTCTCTTGTGCTGAGTTCTATGTCCAAATATCAGAAGAAATAAAACTTCTTGAACAGGCCCATAAATCTGATAAATATTCTGATGAATCTGAAATATAAACTTGACTATTGTGTATTTTATAAAGGTGCGATTTTTCTAATTAAGTATGTTTGTAATTTAGAGTTCTTTTTTAAAGTGGAAGTTGTATTAGTTAATGTGTGTATTTTTATACCAGTATCTTATTTTAAGTGCAACATATAATATATAATAGATTTATTTGTGCTCTACCTTAATTTTTAACATGTCCCGTTTTTTTACAAAATGTCCCGGGTTTTTTAGGTAAAAATTTGGAAATGTCCCGGTTTTTAAACAAAACATTATGGGAACCCTAGTTTACACACGATGATGAAGCTCTTCACTGATGTTCCTCAAACACTAGAGTTAACAGTGAAAATGAGTGGTCCCACTGCAGTGCTCCTTGACAATTAGGCAGGATAACACTAGGAGTTCCCACTTCAGAGTTTCTTGATGTAGATCTAGTTTGATCTTATGTTCTGACATGAACTGAATTGAACCTGCAATAATACAGAGCCCGTGGATAGCATCTTCTTATGATATCCACAAGTCGACTGTGGTGGGTGTGAGTGTCTCTGATGTTCAATGTGTATGAATGCACACATGTGATTGTTAAGTGTACAGTTTGACAGGTGTCTACTGTGAATTTCCAGAACATAATACATTATTATTTACATTCAAGATAGGCTTACTTAGTCCTTTCCACTTCTTCTTCCTGTCAACTTCTAATACTTTAGAGTGATCCTAAATGATTATCTGGTTTGGTTTCCTTCCTTCCAATCATCAATACATGTCTTTAACATATTCCTCCATTGAATCATTAATCATGTAGTTACACAATAACATATCTTGAATAACCTGAAACAGATATTTGCATTATATTTACACATGTATTTACATTACAGTAATCCAACTTACCCTCTAGCTCTCAGAAATCACACAACTGGACAACTGACTTGGAAATAGCTCTTTCCTCCGTCCATCATGCAAAAACTGATTTCGTGTGTGTCCACATTCAAAATTAGCGCGGCTTAAAAAGCCTTGCGTAAGTTAGAACTGTGACGTCACCAGAACTAGGTGTGAAATTTTACTTGGCTGAACTTGTACGTTTTGGTCATCTGGGCATTTCATTCCCCACGGTTCTGCGTCGTGCTCATCTCCTACACCAGCTATTGTTTCCATTTTTATCTCGCAGAAGTGTAGCTTTCTTTCCATATATAGTTTTTCCAAATCTGTTCAGCTTTCGATTTGCTATGCTTTGCAAAAGTGAACTTTAGCCCTATTTGCTAACAACTTGACACACTTACTTGCTATTATCTCCGAAAATACAACAAGCATTACACTTTCTAATATATCCACATATACGTTGTCTCCTCCTTGAACAAAAGGATTAAGTAGAATTTCAATATGTCCATCAGTTTTATTATACTTCTACTGAAACGATGCAGTCCTAACACAAATGTGGTCGCTGCCATATTTCCAGTGTAAGTTAGGCAACGCGTTGTCGGCGAGCTTGCACAAAATGCGCGAATCTGATTGGACGCTATTTCAGAAACAATACTAGGCGATTCCACTGTATGTGTTTTCATTCTTCGATAGTCGTTCCTCTTCTACCGTGAGGTGTAGCGGTTTGGAAGAGAGAGCGCCATACTATCCTATCGGCTATCTTCTTTCTGGCCTGGTTCCATTCTAGTCCTTGGTCCTTCAAAGATTGTCTAATGTTGTCCTCCCAGCGGACTCTGGGTCGTCTTGGAGGTCTGGATCCCTGGCTCTTAGTTTAGCATGTTTGTCGTGGTAGCCGATCTTCTCCCATTCTGCAGACATGGTCAAACCATCTTAGTTGGGACTGTTCTACTTGGTCTGCAGGGGTTGGGTTTTTAAGCCTTGGCTTATCGTCTGGTCTCTAATTCATCTAAGAAGATGAAGTAAAAGAAATACTTCGACAAACTGACCATTGACAGTTATATATTGAAAACACAGCTGGTTCAAGATACCAGAGGTTGTATGAAGTGGGGATACATGTGTCTGCTAATTTAATTCTGCTGAGTGCTTAGCGGGTAGATGTAGGAAAATACTTTGACACTACCGCCAGAATTGCGATGCTATGGACCCCAGAAGAAGGTTGAAAGAGAGGTCGACCAAAAGCAACTTGTCAGAGAACTATGGAAGCAGAGATGCAATGAATGAACTTTATTTTCAAAGTGTTAAGAATTGGGAGCGCAGGCCCCTCTAACATTCTGCCCTTCCACTCTCACTTATCTTGCAAACTATATCCTTTCATTCCTACATGTTACTTTAAGCATTAATTTAAAGGCATTCAACATTACTATATAACAGCATACAATCATAATCAAAATTAAGAATGTTTTTTCTTTAAAACAAACAAGAATGTACTGAGGAAAAAAAACAACAACAAAGGCAAAAAACAAATCCAGAACATACAGTAAATTAGACAATAATTCGAGTATAGTCACATTAGGGTCGCATAGAATCAGAACTCCTGAAATATTTGAACAGTCTGCTATTGAGTGATTAGGGAATTCATGTGTTTTTCTTTGCCCTCCCTTACTCAAGAGCAGAACCAGATAGATAGAACGAACGAACGAACTTTTTCTTCAAAGGGTTTAGAATTGGGCACGCAGGCCCGTCTAATATTCTGCCAACCGGTTTTCTCGTCACCCATTCTAAATCCATTTATCCTACACATGCGTTTTACATATTATTTTTAAAATAAAACACAATAAAACAAAGTAAAATCCCAACATTGTTACAGTATGATAATAGTTACACACATTTACAGGACCTCATCATAATCAATATTGAACAGGGCAAAATAATCCTTAAAACATATAAATGATATTAAATAATAATTTGAAACAAGAGTTGGAGCACGACACGAAGGATGGCCACCCACCGAGCAAAGTCAGACAGTTTATTTCTGCCCTACAAAACGCCACCAAGCTTGACGGCCTCTAATTTCATCGTCAGTCAGTGACCAAGAAAAGATGATTAATGACAGCATGAAAGTGTCCGTATAATATGATAACAGTGGTGTCGAAACTTGCGGTTGAGCCAACCATAAACAAATGGGTTCAGGACAGAGTTTGCCAGGTAAGATCTCAAGAAAATGCAATACAAAAGAAATTCAAAGTCTGACAGTTCATGATATAAACTTGGCTTGAGAAATCTGGCCAGCATCAAACATAAATGTGGCAAAAAGCTCAAAATGAAAACTGTCGTTACAGCAACTGCTATGTGCGTTGCTGGGTTGGTCTCGGACGGGTTGTCAATTTTGGTGGATGCGCGATCTTTTGACGCTATTTGGTTAGGAATCATATAATGTGACTCTGCTGGCAGTTCCACTGAGATCCCGGAATCGATAGTAGTTGATGCTATATCATATAAATGCACTGATATGCTTGAATTTGTAGTTGTTGATGTGCCTGCGGATATTTGCAGTGATCTACGTGGGTTCATAGTAGTTGATGTATCTTTATGTAGTTGCACTGTTCTACTGGAGTTTATAGTTGATATATCTTTTGGTAGTTGCACTGATCTGCTTAAATGTATAGTCGTTGATGTATCTACAGGTAATAGTATTGATATGCCGGCGTTGACATTAGTTGATGTATCTGCTGGTGATTGCACTGATCTGCCTGAGTTGGCATTAGCTGATTTATCTGCTGGTGATTGCACTGAGTTTGCATTAGCTGATTTATCTGTTGATGACTGCACTGATCTGCCTGCGTTGGCATTAGTTGATGAATCTGCTGGTGAATGCACTGAGCTGGCATTAGTTGATGTATCTGCTAGTGATTGCACTGAGCTGGCATTAGTTGATGTATCTGCCGGTGATTGCACTGAGCTGGCATTAGTTGATGTATGTGCCGGTGATTGCACTGAGTTGGCATTAGTTGATGTATCTGCTCGTGATTGCACTGAGTTGGCATTAGTTGATGTATCTGCTCGTGATTGCACCGAGTTGGCATTAGTTGATGTATCTGCTGAAGATTGCACTGAGTTGGCATTAGTTGATATACCTGCTGAAGATTGCACTGTGTTGGCATTAGTTGATGTATCTACTGGTGATTGCACTGAGTTAGCATTAGTTGATGTATCTGCTGGCGATTGCACTGAGTTGGCATTAGTTGATGTATCTGCTCGTGATTGCACTGAGTTAGCATTAGTTGATGTATCTGCTCGTGATTGCACTGATCTGCCTGAGTTGTCATTAGTAGATACATCTACAAGTAATTGCGCTGAGTTGCCAGTAGCTAGTGTATCTGCAAGTAATTGCACTAAATTGGCAGTAGTTGATGCATCTGCAGGTAAATGCACTGATCTGCCTGATTTTGCAGTTGGTGATGTATCTGCAGATAACTGCACTGTTTTGTTTGAATAAATAGTAGTTGATGTATCTGCTGGTCGTTGCACTGAGTTGGCAGTAGTTGATGCATCTGCAGATAATTGCACTGATTTGACAGTGGTTGATGCATCTGCAGGTTGTTGCATCGATCGGCCTGAGTTAGCAGTAGTTGAATTATCTGTAGGTTTGTGCACCGTACCGCTTGAATTGATAGATGTTTCCTGTAGGTTTAGTTGCACTGAACTGTGGGGGCTTATATTTGTTGGAAGGTGTGTGTGTAGCTGCATTGGACAGTATGATTCGATAGTTGTTGTGGCAGGTTGAAATATACATTGTAGATTTGTCTTGTCATTTGGTTTAGGTAGAGCGTTTTTGTGTCTATGCAGTAAGAAGACGCCAAGATTAGAATCCATTCCAGCAACCCCAACCTCGTTACTTACGTCGGTGTCACAAATTGATCTTGAACTAAGGTGTTGATGATTGCTTGAAAACTGTTGATAGACAAAGTCATCGTTGGCTGCAGACGTACAGCGTTTGCAAAATACAACCATTTTGGGTTTAATCCCTAACGCCAGGCTTTGAACTATTTTGGGTATGTCCTCGATCGTCGGGTTTTCGTCTGTTTTCGAAGTTTGAACAATTTTTGATATATCTCCCAATCGCAGTCTCTCATTGGACACTGATGAACAATGACGAGCTTCTCGATTGTTACTACAGATGTCGCGTACATTATCAGCTGTTGAATTGTTGGCCGTTACTCCAGGAAGTTCATCGACGACTACCGTAACACTGTCACAGTTACACTGTCGTTTATTATGTTTACATGTGTTTTCTACGTTTAAACTAATAGATTTGCTATTAGAATGTGCACTGCTTTGATCAGTAGCATTCGTAAGCGTTTTTCGCAAAATGTAACACACTCTACAATGTTGACAGTTTGCACAATTCTGAGATATTGGTTTGGTGCGGCACGATCGGTATTTGGGACAAGTTGTAGAGCAAACTGTAGAAGCTTCGACTTCTGAGTTGACACCGCTGTTAAACGGTCTTATTAAGAACTCAGCATTGACTGTTGATAAATCCAAGCATTCATTATCAGCTTCGAGTTTCTGACGCTTAAAGAAATCGTATACTGTATTTTTGTCAGTATCCATGTCAGAACGGTGCGAAGATGTGGCATTGTAATGATCTTGTGCATTGCAAACGATGCACTGCACTCGGTTTGTTTTACTTTGATAGTCAGATTTCAAAGCAGAAAATCTCACACTGAAAGCATCTTGGTTCTCTAATAGTACCGTTAAACTGTCTTTATTATGGCAGTCACATAAGACGAAGTGTTCATAGAGATTTGTAGAGTCTGATTTCTTTCGTGCAACTGTGTTCATATCAGCACTATTTATATATTCAACGCAAGGTTCTACCATTGGCAAATATGAGTAACTGTTGTGTCCACAAAGTAAGTTATCAGCAGAAGAGCATGAACTGTTCTGAAGAGAAACACTGTTCCCTAAGATATTAACGGACACATTTCTGGCCATATTTATTCGTCTTTTGGACCCTGATGTTGGCCTAACTTCTGAACACGCATCGGTATGACGATCATGTTCAAGTAACATTTCTGCTATGTTTGGGTTACTAGACGACCTTTTACAGAAGTTGTCGTTTTGTTCCACACCATAACTGCTCACCACGACACTATCATGGTGTGAGATAAAATACTTAGATTTTGATTGATCATATGTAAAGCGTTCCAGAAGCGTCGGTGAGTAAGTAAACGGTGTGTGTTCGCCTCTGTCTCCGGGTTTAGCGGCATTTTTGGATGATTTCCCTCCCTCGGGATCTTGTACATCCAAACCTGGATTATCAGTTCCCTCATAACGCGGACGTACTTCCTTTAAGAAATGGTCATTCAGGGATGTGTTGAATTCTGAGATACGGGAATTAGGTTGTGAATTAGCCAGGCATGCAGATCCTGATGCATGATAGAAGTCTGTCGTGTTCCTTATGTATTGAAAGTGCCTTCTCGTTTCTCTCAGGACTCGAACATAAGCCACAATAAGTACTGTTGATACAACTACAAAACCTATGAACTGCACGGCATTATATATAAGAGGAAAAATTGTTTCTTGGAAGGCATCACAGGTCGAGCAGTTTCGACCGCGAATACCTGGTATTCCCACGTCTGCACTGCGAATGCCGTAGAGTACCAGAGCGGGCCAGGAGATGAGCAGTGATCCGATCAGAACCAAGATGAGGGAATAACGGGCAGACTGGACAGTCATCTGTGGCTGAAAAGGGCGAAGGACATTCTTGTATCGGTCAACTGCGATGACCAGTAGCGTGAAGATTGAAGAGAGGGCCGTAAAAACGTTGAGAAACCTTAAAGAAAAGATAAAAATAAGTTCAGCATATCGCGCAATCTCTGATCAGTTTCCTAATGGACGGTTGCGTGTTTTTGTGACTGTCGTGTGCATTTATCATTTACGCTACTGCACATATCGAAAGCAGTACTTCTAAATGTTGTTGTTGTTAAGCATCCCAAAAGAATTAAGGCGCACAAACGTGTTTAAAAAAATGATATACACGTCCCCCGTTATTTGTGATGGATAATGTGAGTTGGGCCAATGTAATTTTCGGGGTCTGAGGTGTCAAAGAAAAAAGTAGGACTTTTATTCCTTTAGGCATGTCGTAAGAGGCAACTACTATGCGGTTGTGCATGGGGATGACGGGCTCACCACGTAAAAAATTACTTTAGAAACTACCGATGCAAGAACATTTGATAGCTTTGGCACAAGCTTCCTGTGGTCAGCTGCAGTAGTGGCTGCATGGTCCACAGGGAGCGAAGAATTGAAAGGATGATGATGAATGTTAGTTGCTTCCTATTTGTTTCTGCTATTTCTCACTGACTAACTAGCATAGATTTGCAAATCAGACTAGACGGTCTTTTATATTTGGACACGCGCCATAATATAACCGATGGACCTTGTGTCTAGGTTGAACCGGCACACCTCGCCAAAACGAGGCAAAATTTAAAAAAAAGCACTGGCGCACTTGAGTTAAATTATAGTTCGTATACGGGTGCAAACATTGATTTGGCAAAGAAGTGAATATAGGTTGTCTTCATGGGAAGATCTTAAGTTATGGTGAATTTTAAAAAGTAAAATTGCTTAAGCGGTGCCCTTACTGGGTACTTAGCTTGCAAAATGTTAAATCCCGATCATTAAGGTTGGGATATATTTTTGCACAGCTCCCACGTTCTCTTAAATAACCATGAATTAAATAATGATGAGAGGAGTGTAGCATCCTGTGAAAAAATGCAATTGATGAATGTCATCCTGTGACATGCATTTAGTAATGCACTTTCTACACCACGAGCACCATGTGACAAATGGTGAAAGGAAATAGTATAATATATAATGCATCTATTTTCACGGCAGAGATGGTTGCAATTCTGAAAGCTCTGGAAATCTTCTCTAGCAACCCTTCTTATAAATTGACAATATTAACAGACTCACTTTCAGCAATTCAAGCTATAAGAAACTTACGAGAATGCAATAGACCTGATAACAGAAGAGATATTACTGGCAAATACTTACCTATGCTACAGAGGATGTTCTATTTTATTAGCTTGGATACCTTCACATGTTGGCATAGAAGGAAATAAAAAGTAGAAAAAATAGAAACCAAATAAATGTGGGGATGAGTAAAACAGAGATCAAAAGCTTAATTAAAAGAATAATAACTGAGGAATCGACCGTATAGGAGATGGAAGTCTGAAGGGCAGACATGCATTTAAATTGTTCAAGACTCCAACAAGAACGTGTCAGATATCTAGAGAACTAAAAATTCCCAGCAACAAGAACTTTCTTAGTCTGCAACTAGGAATGGGCTATTTTAGAATAGAAGAACCTTACTGTGCAGAATGTCTAGAAAAAAATAATATAGATAATTTCTTATTAAAGTGTAGGAAGTATGAACAAAGAGAAAACCAATATTAGATTATTTACAGGCATACAATTCATCCATAACTGTGGAACAGGTGTTGAGAATAGATAGACCTGGAGAATTGTACAATATAGTAAAACAGTACATAACAAGAACTAAATTTAATATACAAGGATCAATGATGGTGTGAGGATAAAGAGTAGTCTGATGGGGTGCTCGTGTGGATGATGGCAGATAATTGGTGGATTTGATGTAATCACCCCCGGGCTTTCTTACCCCTTTTCATCTTGTTAACAACAGGGCAGTTATGAGTGACTTTATTTTTGGTGTGTTGTTGTTGTTTTTTTTTATTCGGTGTTTTTTTTTTAATTGTTTGTTTGTTTCTTGGAAATGGGAGGTCACACACAAAAACATTCACACACATTTGATTTTCATTTACTCTATTTGGACTGAGTGTAGATGGGAAGAAGGTACTATATTTAGATATTGGAAACCTGACTTTATTTTCTGGAATTTATTACACCATATGTCCTAATTATAACCCATCAAGGGTTGACCAGGATACGTAACCACGAGCAAGGATTTTTGCTTCAAAACAAAGTTATCTTTCCTTACGTTTCCCGTTTTGCTTCTTAGGGAGCTGGAAGCTACTGCTGTAGTGATAACTTGGCAGGAAGGCTGCTTAATAGCACCCATGTTCTATTGCAGCGGTGATTGCCGTAGATATTTATTATATGATGAACTTAACAGTCATGTGCATGGCCTCTTGTTAGTCGTAGAATGCAGTACAGTACGTTGTGCAGGCTTCCTGCAAGAAGGGTCAACATAAGTGGTGACCTCGTGATCCTTAAGGAGCGCTAAAACAGACTGATAATGATGATGGTGATGATGATGATGATGGTGATGATAAAGAATACTACGATGGTGATGATGATGATAATGAATACTACGACTGAGTAGACCTGACGGTAAATTTTACTGAAGACAATAGAAACTGAGGACTAAGTGCATTAACAAGCGAATGAAAAAGTAAGTTTAAGAGATTCACTAAATCAAGGAATCAGCCATTGGCCATCTTTCACACAAATTCTCATTTTTTGTGAGCAGTATGATTTTTTTTTTTTTAAATAACCAGCCATCTACTTCTATTCTGTGCACTAGAGTGTATGGACAATTTATGTTCTGCTGTTTTTTTTCTTTAAGTGCATAAGGTATCAAAAGTAAAAATGGATCCCATGAACCATATTTTTTCCTTTTAATTTTTTAATAATTTTGTCGTATACATCAATAAACTTCCTTTAGCTTCCCAACGAGCGCATGCCTTCAAAAAACATATGCCAGGTCCTTTCGTCGCATTTCATGTTCTTTCCATGGTTTTCTCATCATTTTCATCTATGTCTCCAGCTCTCATCTCCATGTGTTTTTTTAGTCGACCTATGCATGTCTTATCCTGGGGATCCCAGAGCAAGGTCATCCTGTGACGTGTATCAATAGTTTTCCTCAGTTTGTATCCCATCCATCGTCAACGTCATTTCCTCATCGTTTATTCCACTGACACTTGTCTGGTTCTTGTCATGAGTTGGTGACAATCTTGTACCATTTCAATTCTTCTATTCTAAGTCATAACTGAATCTTAATGTTTCGGAACAATTTCCATCTTCATCGAGTGGAAATTCATCTTTGAACAAAACACAATTTTAAGTTTTAAGAACCAATGTAAAGCTGACGACAATGTGCGTCCTTATTAGTAGGCACATTTAACAATTAGGCAAACTAGACGGTCGCCTGAAGCGGCGACATTTGAAGGGGAAGGGACAGCAAGTTTGAGTGAAGTAACAAAAAGATTAGATTAACGAAAAAAGGTATTTCTCCGATGGGAAAAATTTGTGTGGCTCTTCTACACAATTGTAAATAAGCTTGTATAAATTTATTTGTATTAGCATATTTATGTCCATTTATGTGAGAGTATGTTATTAAAATGTATGTGGACACACACACATATATATATATATATATATATATATATATATATATATATATATATATATATATATATATATATATATATATATAACCTTGGGGGGAGGAAGGGGGAAGCAAATGAACTGTTTGTCTATGACGAGAAAGATCCTGCTTGCAGATGGAGCCAAATACCCTTGCACCAGCTCTGGTTATTAGAGCTGTGTTTTAAACAAAGAACAAAGATTTTGAGTGTCAAAGGTTTAGAACGCGACAAATATATAATCCTCATTTGATACTAAATAAAAGTGGTAAAAATATGAGGTTTCTCTTCTTACCTGAGCATATTACTCGTAGGTTTTTGATCCGCAGTGAATATGGGTATTTTAGATTTATCTCCCTTTAAAATTTTTTGTTCCGGGCATTTCGCGGGGTATCGAATTGGGTTTCCAATTGATAAGTATCGCACTACTATTATATATTCTCTCGCTGTCTTTCTTTCGCTGTTATTCATTCTTCCATCGCTACATCACGTTTTTTGCTTTTTATCAGGTGTTTTTGCTGGTGTAGGCTTTAATATAAGTATCGCACTATTATTATATATTTTTTCGCTGTCTTTCTTTCGCTGTTATTCATTCTTCCATCGCTACATTGGTGGATCCATGATCCATAAGTAGCAATAAAGTAGGCCTAAGTGATGATGACGATAAAAATATTTGATACCAGCTGACTAATACATGGTAGTCATCCTTCTCTTTATCAGGCTTAGCAGCAGCTCTTACGCTCGCAGTAACAATAGCCTATGTGAAACATGTTTGGGATTCAAACCCTCTACGCCTGAAGGCATTCATGCTGACAGGATGCTTTATACAACTGGCTGGAATCTGGCCTTGTGGCATATCTAGTGTTGGCTATATCACAAAACCGAGGTGTTTATTGCTTATAATTTTTTTTTTTTTTTTTGTGCATCTTTGTAATTTTTATTGATATCAAATGCTACAAGAAGTAAAACAAGAAATACACCTGATTGGGATCAAAAGTACATCAAAAGATAAAACAAGAAAAGCACAGAGCAATTTTTGGTATGGTCAGTTGCTGTTAAAACTGGAAATGAATTAGTTTTTAAAAGAGCTTAGATAATTTATTCTTGCCTTATAGGGTTGGTAGTTAGTTGTTTTTACATACTTTTAACTTTTAGTCTTAGATTTGACATAATGTGAGACCATGGCTTCCTTGAGAGAATTGATAAGCTTATGGTTCTCTGTAGTATGGGATTAGTCTTTTTTTTTTTGTGTGCCGTTGAGAGGCTTGGTAGTTTGTGATTATCTTTGATCGTCATTCAACAAGGAGCCACAACCAAAGCTGGTATTCTGGCAGGAAACCTCCTTACTTGCTTCCATCTGCTGTTGTTGAGGTGGTTTCTGTTTGTTTTACATGATGATGTTCCTAGTGACATGTACAATGTCATATTAATTGCCACTTCACATCACAATGTTTCACTTCTTGCTTTTGTAGTTATTTTAATATACAGACATAAATAACAATGTGGATGTAGATGACATGCCAAGTGATTTTTTATTTTTCTGGTATGAGCATATTTTATTACACTGCTTCAGATCACAATATGTCACTTATTGCATATGCACTTATATCATCTTGTCACATATATGAATACTTGGCATGAATATCAAATTCCAAGTAATGTTTTGTTATCCTGCATGTGCCATCATTTTCTGGTATAAGCAGATTGTTCATTACACTGCTTCAGATCACAATATGTTACTTATTGCATATGCACTTATTTCAACTTCTGACATATATACACACTGAGCATGAATATCCAATGCCAAGTAATTTTTTTTTTTATCCTGCATGAGCCATAAATTTTCTGATATAAGCAGATTGTTCATTACATTAGTATTGTTTATAGAGCTGAAAATATTGATAAGTTGTACTGCGTTAGTCCTCTGTAATATTTTTATTACAATATTTCAGTTCTTGTTTAACCTATTTTTTTAACACATATGTCTATGCTTTGTTACATGTTTATAATTTATCCCTTATTAAATTTGTCAAATGCTTTAGTATTGTTTATAAAGCTGAAAATATTGAAAAGTTTTACTGCATTGGACCTCTGTAATATTTTTATTACAATATATTATGAGTTGTTTGTAGTTTAACCTATTTTTTAACACACATGTCTATGCTTTGTTAGATGTTTATAATTTATCCCTTATTAAATTTGTCAAATGCATTACTATTGTTTATAAAGGTGAAAATATTGATAAGCTTTACTGCATTGGTCCTCTATAATATTTTTATTCTAATATATTATCAATTGTTTCTAGTTTAACCTTCTACAAAATTAAATACTTCATCACTAGGCTAATTGGTGTTGTGTTGTGTCTTTTCTGTGCTGCAGTTCCATTATTTGTTTACTTATTGTAAGTCCCATTACAAAAGAAAGCAATAGGTTATGATAGGTTTTTGAACACCACATTTGAAAGCTGGTGTTTTTGGGTGCAAGGTATACCCAATTCACCCCCATGTGGGTTATAATTTGGGTATATAGTATTCATCACTCCATATAGTGTATTATTTTGTTCTTTGTCTTATGTGTTGGCTCTTCCATGATGTAATGTATCTGCCTTTTGCTGTGGCAATGTTTAATGTATGTGGTTGTTATGATTAAAATTCATAACGATTATGTATGTATTATAGTAAGCTCGACAGGGCTCCATTTCTGATAATTTTATAAGGAATTACTCATTAATAAAGGAAGTGATGTCATACCGATATGGTGTAGATGCAGACATACATTTTGAAGCAGAAGATTGGGGTGATCGTCTGCTAGAGAGATGTTCATTGTGTTTCAATGTGAGCAGACGTATGTGTGAAAGCTCCTGCAGTCTATTGTGTTTTTTCCTGAATCTTAACATCACTAGGGCATCATGATGCTATGTTGAGGTGTCCTTAGTTTCTTCGAATCTCAGGAAGTATTTATGACGACAATGTCTATTAAATGAAGATATATAATACAAATTGTGAGAATGCCAGGACATCGTCTCCATAGTGAACATTAAGAAGACTGCCTATTACTTCATTTGGCATTGGGCTTATATTCTATGTCATGGAGCTTTGTGTCAAGTGAAGAAAAAACTGTATATCGTTAATATTCCATTTGTGGCGATGTCATAAGAGGTTTTGATGTTAATAAAAGTATAGACCTAGGCTATCCTGGACAAATAGGTGTATCAGAGGATACCAGGATAGTGCCAGATAAGAGACTGGTCTTATAAGTAATACCCCCTTCTCCGAAAAGAGCAAAGGTGTATAGACATCAAAGTGGGGTCAAGCTATGTAAGTTCTCAGAGTAGATGATGATGTACTCTGAATCCCTAACGGCTACCTCTCCTGATCCCAAATTGGTTTAGCTACGGGTCTAGGGGAATGTATTTAATATAATTAATGATTAATTTCAAACAGAACTTCAACTTTAATATAATTATTTAAGCAAGGCTGTATGAAGATTTATGTACAATTTAATTTTCCTGAACCTCAATCTTTTTGGTCAGGAATTCTCAAAATCAAGAAACTGTTATTTACATAATAACATAAATATTTTAGAAAATCTGTTCCATTTCTGTAAAAGGGGTCACTGGAATGACTACACACACAGTTCCTGTTCATAATACTGATACTGCTGCTAGTTCTACACTGTAAGGTCTGATACTGACTGGCCGTAAAAGGGTTCTTAGCACTGCTCTTTTAGTTCAAACGGCAAAGGCTTGGTCATACGGTCTTTTAGGATACGTCAGCTCGGCGTGTAGTTTATGATGCAACGGCAGAAAACCCCAATAGGTTGTTACTATTTATAGAACGACGCCCGACCAATCAGAGGAAAAGTCAAAAAGTTAATTTTTGAGACTAGTAAATTATGCGGTTCTAAGCGTGTTTGTATGATCTGACCAAATTTTAATACTTTATATTATAGTTATTAGTGGACAGATTTTAATTATCGAAAGTGATAATCAAACGGCCAATTTCTCTCTATTGTTCTATATAGTTTTCCCTTAGTTATTCCTTTGCATTTCAATCTGGGTAATTTTTAATTAATTAAATTGGGCATTACCCTGATGTGATAATATCACTAAATAAAATTTTTCAAAGTTAATATAATTTTATTATGAGGGAATCTTTATGTTTATGTGTTAAGCAATATTAGCGCTATAATTCGAGATATCCCTTTAATTTTAATTATCTTTAGTTATTAAGAAATAAATTATCTACGTTCGGTCAAAAACACAAAATAGGCATTATTTCCACGTCAACAAATATTTTCTTATCACTACAAAAAAGAAAACGATTTGATTGTTTGTTAAATTTGTACTATGCTCTTAGATAAATTTTGGGTGGGCGGTAACTTTTGACTTGTTTCCTAGACAAATTCAAATACACTAGATGAATTGTTGGCGGTAAATTTGACTGGGCCCTCAGACAAATTTCAAATACTGTAGTTATTTATAGATTTAAAAATACGTTAACTAGTTTTTATTGGGGCGGGAAATTTGAGCGTGGTGGTCACACAGATTCAAAATTTTTACGACAGGCGACGAACTGGAACGGACTACGACTAATGGAACATGGAGCACAAGAAGTATAAATGGGAAAGAAGAGGAGCTGGTGGAAGAGATGAGGAAAGCAAAACTAGAAATCCTGGCTATAACGGAAACGAAGAAAAAAGGACAAGGAGTCATGGATCTCGATGGCGAATAACTGCTCTACAGTGGCGTACCCACATCTGAAAGAGCTAAAGGGGGCGTAGGATGTATTGTGACCAAAAACCAAAAAGATAGTATCAAAGGATGAAAATTTGTCTCAGAGCGCATTACGTTTGTACAACTAAAAGAAGGAGAGACTATAGTCAACCTGGTCATAGTGTATGGGCCAAATGAGGATGAGAGAGTAGAGTTCAAGGAGGAATTCTTCGAGCTGCTTTAAAAGACAGATGCAATTATCATGCTCGGAGATTTCAATGCCAGAGATGGAAATGACCATGCTAGATGAGGTGGAGTAATCGGAAGATATGGAGAAGATACTGTCAATGACAATGGAAAGCGACTGCTTAGATTACGCAGTGAGCAGAATCTGATAATTACAAACACAAAGTTCCCCCATAAGCGCATACATGCATACACAAGATGTGAACCAACAAAGAATGAGAAGTCGGTGATGGACTATGCCATAGTCAGGAGGAGCTCATGCAAATATGTCCGAGATGCCAGAGTCTGGAGGGGGCCAGAGATTGGAAGTGATTGTCGTAGATTTTATTGAGATAGGTTCAAGATGTTTAGGGTCCCGTCTGAGCAAAGGTGATAATGATAAACTATGTGAGAATAAGGGGTAAGAAATAGCTTTACTTTTCACAAGGATGAGAGTGTTAGAGAAAGGACAGTCTCTAGATTGAGTAATTGCTCTAATCCAGCCTATCTTACGACAATATTTAATAAGACGCACTTTCTCTCCTGGTATATATATATATATATATATATATATATATATATATATATATATATATATATATATATATATATATATATATATATATATATATATATATATCACTTACACTTCACTTACATATACACAATTCTGTGACATAATACGTACAGACGTGAACCAAGCTATGGATAACATATATTGGGCAGGGGTTTTGACCAACACGATAACTTAAGGTTTAACATCTTAAAAAATCACAACATCAATATTATCTATCAGAACGTATAGTTTACAGACATCAAAATGCAAGAAATTTTTTTTTAGCCCAATAGGCCCTCCTGAATATAAAATCGAGGTTCTGGGACTGTGTAAAAGAAAGTGGAAGGGGGTAGACAAGAAGAAATTCATCACAGGTGAATTGGTGCTGTCCTCAGGACACGAAGACGTAAGTTCACACCACAGTGAAGGGGTAGCTCTTATGTTATCTAAAGAAGAACAGAAAGCACTCATTGAATGGGAAGCCGTTGGACCCAGAATAATAACAGCAACTTTTAAAACAGCTAAAAAGAAAATAAATATAAATGTTATCCAATGTTATGCACCAACTAATGACAAAGAAGAGTCTGTGAAAGAAGATCTTATACTAGACTAAAGAAATTATGGAAAAAGAAGAGACATCACAATTTATTTTGATGTGTGAGATGAATGCAAAGATAGGTATAGTCAACACCGGCTTTGAAGAAGTCATGGGAAAACATGGGCTGGGAATAATGAATTAAAATGGGGAACTATTCTCAAACTTCTGTGCTTCAAATCAACTGGCTATAGGAGGAAGCATGTTTCCACATAAGAGAATACACAAGGCAACATGGATATCACCAGAACATAGAACGGAAAATCAGAATGATCATATATGCATAAACAAGAAGTTTAGATCATAATTGCAGGATGTAAAGGTATATAGAGGAGCAGATGTGGCATCACATCACCACCTTCTGATAGCCAAAGTAAAAATGGAACTCAAGAGATATGCAACAATGCAAAATTATAGACAACAATTTAATGTAGGACATCTAAGAAATCAAGAGACCACTCTGGTATTAAATTATACTTAAAACCCACAAGCTTCTAGCTAATATTATCGTGCTTTAACACGAGATGTAAATTCTGGTAATTCACAAAATTACGCATGATGAATAAAGGTAGATTTATCTCTAATTATCAATCACTTACCGTATATAAATTAATATAAAGCGTCTCTTACTGGAGGAATAGCAAGAAATTAAATTTACTTATTACAGCTGGAACTATTTAATATGCTTATGTAATAAACACAGAAATCCCAGTGAAAAACGTTAACACGTTAAGACGCTCAAAATTCTAATATATATTATGATTACCACCCCGCAAGAAAAATGACACTCTCCACGAATCTAAGAAATTATCTCTATATAAAAAACTCCAAGATTCGCGCTAGCAGATATCACCAATTCCTGGGGCAGACTGCTAATGAGTTTTAGAAGACTGCGCATGTATACTGAATCAGCCCGATGTCCCCATGTCTAGCAAAAACGCACTGGAGCGAATTCTTCGTCCATTCTATTATCAGGCGTTAATCAGAGGTTTCAGATCTCGGCTCTGAAGTCGTACCTAATCGCTGGTGGTCCGCCTCTGAGAAGACAACAAAGGCCGAATGTCGTGGCTGCTAGCAGGATAACTTATTGCATACCAACCAGCAAGCGTGGGAATTCCACTCGAGTTAGTTGTCTTTTTTTATTTTTGTAAGAGAGAAAGGGTTGACTGAGGGATTAAAGTGTAGCTTCATTTTCATCTGTCACAGTGATCACTACCTGCTTACAATCAAAAAGAACAACTGAAAGAGTTTCTCAGCCTAGGAACTGCCCAACATCATGCAAGAAACTAAGTAAATGAATGAGAGAAATGAGCATTAAGACCTACAAGCTGAGAGAGCCAGAAATTAGGACCAGATTTCAGGGGCTTGCTGCCATCAATGGTACCTATACCTTGTAGCGGTATTGCAGCTTGTGTGCCCTGACAATCCCCAGAGCTATGCCAGTGGGACTTTTACTCCTAGTGGGTTCAACCAAGCTGGACTGGTCTGCGTGGGTAGGGGTCAGACAAAAGCTGGTACCATGGTTCTCCAGGTTGGGGGTTTTAGCACAGGGCCGACACCCCTGTCTATGTAAAAATCGCACATGTTACGGAAACGGCAATAAATGAAAAAAACTTTGATGCGGGACGGACATCTGGATTCTCAGGCTTGGGTGACTGACAGTGATGGAAGCCAAAAGGAAGCCACTGGCATGAAAACGGATGCTCAGACAGCAAAACACGAAACCAGAATTGGTTTTTGGAATGTCAGAACCATGAATGAGGCAGGAAAGCTGAGACAGATCACAGCAGATATGAGGAATTACAAACTACATATCCTGGGAATAAGCGAAAGCAGATGGACAGGGATGGGGAGAATAAAAACAGCTGCAGGAGAAACAGTACTTTATTCTGGTAGAGAGGATGGTGAGCACAACGAAGGTGTAGCCATTATCCTTAAGAAAGGAATGGAAAGGTCTTTACTGGATCGGAAACCGATCAACAACAGACTGATAACAGCAAGACTGAGTGGGAGGTTCACCAACACCACAATTATACAATGCTATGCACCAACGAACGACAGCGATGAAGAGATCAAGGATGATTTCTATCAACAGGTACAAAAGGAATGGAAACTGTACCTAGGTACGATCTTATTATAGTAATGGGAGACCTAAATGCGAAAGTTGGAATACACAATAATTATAACGAAAGAGTAATGGGGAAATGCGTCAGTGGAACAGTAATTGAGAATGGGGACAAATTAATAAGCTTCTGCTGTATTAACAACCTGGTCATTGGAGGAACACTTTTTTAACACAAAGAAGTGCACAAGTTAACATGGGAATCACCAAACGAACGAGACAAAACCCAGATAGATCACATAATGATCAATGGCAGATGGAGACTTGCACTACAAGCCGTGAAAGTAAGAAGAGGCGCAGATGTGGGAAGTGATCATAACCTAGTAGTAGCAAGACTGAAGGTGAAACTCAGAGCTGCTGGACCAGTTGTAGCCAAACAGAAAAGATACAACATCACGAAACTTAAGGACCCCCTCACCAGAAAAGCGTTCGTTGTTGACGTAAAGAGACGATATCTGATTACCAAAAGCCAGGAAAGAACAGAGACCGACGATGTCGACCAGAAATTCAACACCATCTCAATAATATACAAAGAAAGCAGCAAATCATGCTTGGAATTCCAGGAAAGAAAGAGCCAAGACTGGATAACACCAGAAACACTAAGCACCATAGCGAAGAGAAAGGAAATGAAAAGAAAGCAGAAGCTAAGTCTCCCAGGTTAAAGGCAATATATAGTGAACATTACAGTCAGCTGGACAAGGAAGTAAAACGTCAAACACGTGCTAACAAAAGGACATTTCTGGATGACCTTGCAAGACAGGCAGAAGAGGCAGAACTGAGAAATGAACAAAGCACAGTCTATAAAATAAATGAAACTATCAGTGGAAAACGAGGTGCAAACAACACAACATAAGAGACAAGCAAGGAAATCTCATCACCACAGCACAGGGGCAGGAAACAAGATGCGCAGAGCACTTCAGAGAAACACTGAATAAGGAACCACCAGAGACTCAGCTGAATGTTCCTGAGGCTGAAAGTGACTTAGATGTAAATACAGACATTCCACGAAAAGAAGAAATCATCACAGCCATCAAAGGGCTAAAAAATGGAGAAGCGCCTGGTCAAGACAATCTAAATGCTGAGTTATTCAAGACAGACCCTGAAATAGCAGCAGAACTATTAGAACCACTATTTGCACAAATCTGGGAAACTGACAAGATGTCCTGGCATTTTCACGCAGAGTTTATTTAAAAGACTTCACTCACGTACATCAGAATACAGCATTCACTTTTCACAATATAAATCTCTAGCATCGAACCAATGAACTATGTGAGCGATCTAGATGTTGAAACACGTTAAAGACTCCGTAGAAATAACACCATCTAGGAGCTGGACAAATATGCGTCCGTCCTCATCGAAGAACACACAGAAAAGGCCCCCAAGTTTCATTAACTTCTGCCAAATTGAGACAGGCTAACGTCTGCTAATTGTGCCCCAAAAGACAATGACGTACTTCCGGGTAACCCGTGTATACAGTACATCAACAACATGGTCTACCATCGATACCCGTCTGATAACGACCGATATGTTATGAGTTTTAATCATAACAATAGTGTTTTTATCATTCCATGTAGTGTATTACTTTGTTATTGTCTTATGTGTTGGCTCTTCCATGCTGTAATTTGTCTGCCGTTTGCTCTGGCAATGCGTAATGTCTGCGGTGTTTGTCATGTTTCTTCTTCCATGATACCAAATTGTTCTTTTTCGCTATTGACATATTTGTCTGCTGGGCTTTTGGTTGGTTTTTGTTTGTTTGTTTTTTATTTTTTTTCTATATAATTCTTCTACTGGTATTGAATGGACTTAGTTTCGTTTTTTCCCCTTGTCATTCTAATTTTGGTAAAGTCTGAGCGATATCACAATGCGCTGGCCGAACTGCCGGCCACAAAACGTAAACCGACAGAAGAGCATTTTCGAAAGAATAATCTAGACCAATCTTCTCATTCTTCTCATGCTTCTAACCAGAATAACCACAGAGAAACTGGACCTCAAAACCCCCCTCCTGAAAAATCCAAGCTCTACAAAAACAAGTACCCCAACCACAGTAAACAGTCTGATCAACCCGACCGTTCTTCATGGCACCACAGCCAGCGAGGATAAGGTGACAAAGGGAAAACCCCTGAGCACGGGACTAATGATCAGAGCGAGCACACCGAGCCTAAACGCATCGGATGCTTGCTAACAGTCTCGCAAGGCGGAATTATTGACAGTGATTCCCAACCTGTAGATGGAGAGAGACCATCTACGCGAGGTACTGTTATATTGAACGGTTCTCAAACTTTTTCTTTATTTGACACGGGGCTTTCTTATGATTGCATTGTTGCCAGAAACCTGGTTAAACCCGGTCAAGAGACAGGAGAGACCGTCCAATTTTGTGGAGTTTCTAAGAGTGAGGCACCTAGAGCGCTTCCCATCGCATTGGTGGAGATACACTCTGACTTTATAAGAGGTGTTATCAAAGCGGCAGTTATGGATGACCCCATCTACCCAGTCATACTTGGCGTTAGATACGTGTTTATTGGGAAACCGGAAGAGCCGATTGTGGCAGAGGTAACTACAAGAGGGCAAACCAAGAAGGAACGGGAGCCTGCGCCTAATTTATTACCTATGGAACTTAAAGAAGCGCAACGAAAGGACAATACTTTGGACCCTGCTTTAGGAAACTGCCCATGGCTAAGGAACCCAGACAGCACGGGGACTTTTTTTCTAAGGATGGCGCACTTTATCGCAGAACGGGCAAGCCTGACCAAGGTTACAACCAGCTCCTAGTACCGAAACAGTACAGAAGCCAAATCCTAGAAATGGGGCACTCTCTTCCCTTTAGCGGATATATGGGACAGAACGCCACAAACCAACGGATAACTACTCATTATTGGTGGCCAGGAGTAAATACAGATATTATCAGGTATGTCAAATCCCGTGCCCAGTGCCAACGTGTACCACCCAAGCAACGGACACCCCCAGTCTCTTTGGGTGAAACGCCAATAGTGGGAACTCCATTCGAACGGATTGTGATCGACATTTTAGGACCCCTAGAAAGGACTAAAAGAAGGAACAGGTTTATCCTGACCTTAGTCGACACATGCACTTTATGGACAGAAGCTATCCCGCTTACATGCGCTGATTCCAAGCATGTCGCAGAAGCCCTCGTGCAGATTTTCACTCGGTTGGGATTCCCTCAGCAAGTGTTGACGGATAACGGATCTCCATACCGAAACCTGTTGATGGATGAGATCGTTAAGATCTTGAGGGACCAGCACATCTACACTAGGCATTACACTCTGGCCAGAAGTGGGTTAGTAGAGCGTGTTAACGGAAACCTCAACTTGATGTTAAGTAAACTGGCACAAGTGAAACCTGAAGATTGGGATTGTTGTATTCCTGCAGCTTTTTTGGCTACAGAGAATCTCCTCATTCTTCCACAGGATTTCCGCCAGCTACGCTTTTATTCGGCAGACCTATTAAGGGGCCGCTTGAAGCCTTACTCAGGTCGCTGACATACCAGATGGCTGATGAGACAGTTGTCTCAGCAAGTAAATATGTCTTCTTCTTGTCTTCTTTGATCCTTAGCCGCCGACCGTCAAAGTAGTCAGTGGCCATCACGCCTAGTGGCGTCTTGTAGGGCAACAACAAATTGATTCCACTTTGCTCGGTTGGTGGCCATCCTTCGTACAGTGCCCCAACTCTGGTTCATTCCCTGCATCTCAGCCTCCACAGTCCTCCGCCAGGTTATTTTTGGTCGGCCTCTCTTTCGTTTTCCTTCAGGGGTCCAAAGCATAGCTGTTCTTGTGATGGCATCGGGGTCTCTTCTGAGGACATGGCCAACCCAGCTCCAGCGTCTGCCAGCTATGATGGTGTGCATGTCCTCTTGCTTGCTACGAGTAAGCAGATCTTGGTTAGAGATGGTATTCGGCCAAAAGATTCGGTGAATTTTTCTTAGGCATGTTGTGTAAAAAGAGGACAATTTTCGACATTTCCTTCTCTGTAATCTCCAGCATTCCGCACCATAGAGAAGCACAGAAAGCACACATCTCTGATATAATC